>AFIY01000418.1:0-180134 GCA_000223825.2 Zymoseptoria passerinii SP63
ATTCTTCCGCTTTTTGATCAATACGTGCAAGCACCGTGCTCGGATGTCCAACCATTGTCCATCCCGCAGACACTGAGGAGAGTCGTTGCAGATCCGTTCCTTGCGTATCACGTACGCACTATACAGTAAGTACATCCAATCACACCTTTTGCACGACAAGCATACTAAGACGGCAACGCGACAGCATCTGGTGCGCTCGATCGCAATGGGCAGAATGGAAACCCGTCAGACTGTCCGCTCCATCGGACGTCTCTGCGGACGTCTTCGAGCCAACGTCAAGAAGTGTCCCTTGGTCCTTTCTACCTGATGAGATCGATGAGTACCTGGAAATTCTCGAAGCATATGTCGACGACTTTGAACAGGGCAGTCAATGGCGAGAGCAAGCCCGTGAGGAGCTTTCAAGAGGCGATGATGGATTCTTGAAGGCACTTCTGATGGTCCTCTGCCCGCGTCTGAAGACGGTGTACTATGCTTTGTCGAGCTACGTCGCTCCCGAACACCAAGTGAGCGTCGTAGGCGGTGTTGGAAATTCGAGTTTATTATGGCTCTGCAGAATCATCTTGTCCCACCGCGACCAGGACCTGAATCAGTGGCCACCGGGCCTCCAGACATTGCGCCATCTGGCTATAGGAGTGGACACGGGCACGCAAGCTCCAGGTCGACAAGATCGGCTCTATCCGCCTTTGTTTGTGACGAAGATCTTGAACTTACCGAATCTGGAGTCGTTCTATCTGTGTGGTATGGACGACGATAGGCGCTGGTCTGAAAATGGCCTGGCTTTTCCTCTGACCCAAGGTTGTTCATCCCTTCGGCACATCTACGTGGCGGACTTCAACAGACTTGAGCCATTCGCTTGGGAAGCTATCTTCAAGAGTTGCAGGCATAATCTAAGGGTCTAACCAATGCTAATAGGAAATTCCAGCTGACTCTTGAGCAATAGCTCACTAGCCTCGCCTTTCATGGCGAAGCGCCCGACGATGTTCTAGAGGTCATATACCTGGCACAGGAGACTGCGCCGAACCTGTCAAGTTTGATGTTCTACGACCTGGCCGACGGCCGGAACGGATGGCGGAACGAAGGGTTTTATCCTACACACGAAGTCTTTTACGGCCCTGGTGACTCCTGGCGCATGGTCACCATAGTAGCGAGGGATATCGTCAGGGAGGCTGGCGAGAAGTATAGAGGAAGGGAGCGCGTCACTCGGGAACGCTTTGCAGAGTATTTGTTTGGAGGCTGGTGGGGCCACGATGATCCGTTGCCTAAATCGCTCGAGGTCATTGTGCTGACTGGAAGCTTTCGACATTTCGGTCAATGCTTGACACAAGACGCGGACATCAAGGCGAACGAGATGATGGACTGGTTTGATGAAGCTCTCGCTCGGATGATACGTGCCACATGGGCCGACAGGAGAAAGTGCGAGGAGGATCATCACCAGGAGTCACTCGAGGTTGGTGCATCGTACATGGCCGATCCAGAAGATCGTGACGAACTACGAGAGCAGCAAAAACCGGACGATGAAGAGCCAGAAGAGATGTCGGAGGATGACCAGACCGACGATGGCCATGACTACATTTTCGCCAATCTAAAGGTCATCTTCATTGAGCCATGGGAAGGAATGTCAGGTGTCCTTCGATCTGCGTCCAGGCTCTGGCTTCAAATGTCGATTCAAGCAGGCATAGAACGTGGAGTCGACGTTCGCACGCGAACGAACGTCAACCCACCTCTCCATCGGAATCTGCAATTGCACGTAGCACCTGATCGTTTCGACATGCGGTCTGACATCTCGCCTCCGGAGGACGATTACTTCGACCCTATCCGAGGCCGATGGGTTGGTAGAGGATGTGGCAATTGCGGCGATTGCGAGGAATGCTTCGCGTTGTTCCCTCAAGAGCTATGGGCAAAGGCCTACAGGACTCCGCAGAATTTACCGGAAGATCTCCCAGCTGGGGTGAATGAAGAGTCTGAGAAGTGTGATCCACAGACTGAGATCTGGACAAGGTTCGAGAGAGTGATCCACGCCACGGATATCCACGGTGACTTGATCTCGCAAGACAAGCTTGATGATGAGAACTGCATGAAGATCAACAAGGGAAGTGTAACATGCCGGGGTGTTGGGGGTGGACATCGTGTTCAAAAGATGAACGAGTATCGCTGGAACAGGAGGTGTGCAAGAGAGGTGATAGGAGATCCTGACTTCGCTGACTTCCCCGCCCATTTGTGTCCCGGAGACTGCGAGACAGCGGCGTTGAGGGTATGACCCTCTGAGCGACAATGTAGCTGCGATTGGATAGTAGAACGCCAGTTTGTAGTCGCATGAAATTCCAGTAAGCTCTAGTCGAGGAACGAAAACGTAGTCAGCGCACGCAGAGAACCTGGAATGGATCACATGCAAATTGAAGTTGCCCTACATCCCTTAGGGTATACGACCCGACCGGCTTAGTCATGCACCGAGAACGACCCCACCTCGGTGAATGCGGGGCAGGCATAATTGACGCGGGGCGATAGGCCAGTCGGAGCCGGTAAATCACTCGCCACCGGCCATATACGCCCTTCGTACGTCCGTTATTCGTAGTTGGAAAGCTGGGCTTTCTACTTCACTTTCCCGAAAACAACAACAACCCCTGCCCTGTCTACACATCGCAGTATGGCTCCCCACGCAGAAGACATCAAAGCCGAGGCCTCAAACGGCCAGACTGTGCCAGTAAACGATGGCACCGCTCCTCTGGAACCCGGCGTCAAGAAAGACATCGCCAAGGGCAAGATGGTCGAGTTCCCAAGGTAGGCATTTTCGTGACCCTCGCCAGAAACCAGCGTGTGCTCACAGCCTTCCAGACCACCCAAGTTCGATGACAAATACAAGGAGCGTGACTACCTCAAGGGCCGACTCGCGGCTGCCTTTCGCATCTTCGGCAAGTTGGGCTTCGACGAGGGTGTTGCCGGCCACATCACACTCCGCGATCCCGTCGACCCGGACTGCTTCTGGGTGAACCCCTTCGGCGTGGCCTTCTCGCTCATCAACAAATCCGATTTGATCCTCGTCAACCACGCCGGCAAGGTCATCGATGGCGGTGAATGCCGTCTGCTCAATACCGCCGCGTACATGATCCACGCCGCCATCCACTCGGCTCGCCCGGACGTCAACTGTGCGGCGCACAGCCACTCCATGTATGGCCGGACGTGGTGCTCGTTGGGACGAAAGATCGATACGCTCACCCAGGATGCGTGTGCATTCCACAATGACCATGTGGTCTATGATAGCTTCAACGGTATCGTGCTTGCTGAGAAGGAGGGCAAGGATATTGCTGCTTGCTTGGGCAACAAAAAGGCTGCTTTGTTGCAGAACCATGGCTTGCTTACCGTTGGCCAGACTATTGAGGAGGTGAGTTGAGCCGTGATCATGAGAACCCAAAAATGTAGACGCGCTGACAAGCCTCACCAGACCGTCTTCTGGTTCGTGTCTCTGGAGAAGTGCTGCCAGTCGCAACTCATGGCTGAAGCGGCTGCTGCGTCGCGAGGCGAGAAGCCCATCATTGTCGGCGAGGAGGAGGCGGCGTACACTTACAAGTCCGTTGGTACCGGGCGTGCTGGCTGGTTCAGCGCGAAGCCGCTGTTTGATGTCATCCACAAGGAGACCAACGGAGACTACTTGCAGTAGGCGGGAAGTGGAGCTGCGCTGCGCGAGATTGAAGATTCATCGAGCGAATGTTCAGAACCAGACTGCAATGTATATACGACAGTAACGAGATTTGCAATCATCCTCAGCTATCGATCGACTTGGATGCATGGTGCCAAAGTCCTCGACCAGGTTGTGTCTGTGTGTAGCCGCGACCGGCTCTTGCAATGTGCTCTGCCCGTAGGCATTCACGACACGCTGTGCCTACCAGCTTATGTGCATTCAGAATCTCTGCTCTTGTCCCCGCCAGCGACATGCCATCCACTTCTCCGACTACCTCGACCGAAGCTCTTTTACGGATCTTCCCCAATCGCCCGTGCGGATTCCGCGTCCATGGCCTCGCGGAGTAATGTGTCCGATGCAGGTATGGCAGGCGCTGAGTATTCTGGTGCGACGTCGTTCACAAGATGCTCTCATAGTACCTGGCACCCTGATGGGTATGAAGTTCGGTGTAGCGGTGGAGACGCGTGCCAGCAAAATCGGGCTTCATGAAATCGTGGGGGACGCGGAACAAAAGACGTGAAATACGGAGCTTTGACCTCTATCACATGAAAAGAATCGTGGTCACGCTTGGCGCTTTCCCAACCCAAAAAGCACGAAGCACGTGTCAGAGACGAGGGGGATAGTGTGATCACTTTCCTGTTTCGATGCAAGTCCAGCAAGCGCCAGCACACAGGTGCATCATGCCGCTATACGAGAGGACAATAATACCGGTAACAGGCACAGTGCAGCACAGCATTGTGATGATGAGGATTTCCCAGCAGAATGTGGTGAATGATGATGATAGCGAATGACGCAAAATGCCAACGCCCGAATATCAAGGTTCCAGGGCAAAGTTAGGCAAATTGTTGTCCCCCACCAGAAATCTATCTCCGGGCAAACAAATCAACATCTTGTTCTTCTTCTTCACCACATTATCGTCGTCCTCTTCTTCATCTCCGACAACACGACCATTCCAGCGCTTGTTCTAATCCCTGCTCTGATTGCACCTCATTAAGCAGGACATCCCAGCAAAAGCTCCGACCTTCCGACCAACAACACAGCAAGCTCTCCTTATCTTGTCTCAGCACAATGGCCGACACGACCACGACTCCCCAGGACATGTCGCCTGCCCAGCAGCAGTACCCGGACCTCAACCCATACTCATCGTCCTCCAACGGTACTCCCTCCACTTCCTCCACCACCGAGCCGACCAAGGAGCAGGCCAACACCGTCTTGAGCAGTAAGGTAAGAAGAAGCGCACCTTCCACAAGGCATCAAAAACACACAAACCCCACCCGACACTTTTTGCAAGTACCACGTACCTTGGTTGGCACTGCTCGACTGCCTGCTGGAATCTTGCCCGCTTCCCTTCTTGCGCATGCAGGAAGGCAGTAGCAAGCTGTGCAAGTGCGAAGTCCACGTTGCTGCTCCTTCTGCTGCGTGAACGAACAGTCATTCATGGCACTGTGGCTTCATTCACCTCTACATTGCACCACTTCCTCACCAAAACATCCTTGACACCGACATTCACTTCACCATCATTGACTGACACTCAAACTTTCAGCATTACCCAACGACCACCTCCGACAGCGCCACCATGTCGGACAACTCCTCTCTCCCCGCTCCTAACAAAGTCCTCGCAGACGCCTCGCAGACCGTGCAGCAGACAATGGAGAACATCAAGAACTCGCAAGCGGTCAAGTCCGTGGCCAACGGCCCTCTCGCCGACAAGGCTCGTGTCGAGGCCGATGCCACCAAGAACGAGTTCAGCAACCTCGCCGCTTCCAAGAAGACGCCCGAGACCCAGACCGCCAACGGCCAGGAGCTCACACATTACCACTCGTTCTTCTACAACCTTCTCTCGTGGGAGAACCCGCGAGCCACCGCCATCAGCTACGCCACCATCGTCTTCGCCGTCTTCGCGGCGCGCTACATTCCTCTCACCCGATATGCCATGAAGGCGCTGTACACCGTTCTGGGTATCACCGCGGCGGCAGAGATTGCCGGCAGGGTCGCTTTGGGCGAGGGGTTCTCCAGCAAGATGAGGCCGAGAAAATACTACACCATCCCACACGAGACCATGGAGAGCGTCCTGGCCGATGCAGAGGAGCTTATCAACTTCTTCGTCATTGAGCTTCAGCGCGTCATCTTTGCCGAGAACATCTACGCTACCATTGCTGTGAGTTGGCGCTTTGACATTTTGTCTTGAGACGCAGAATACTGACTCTATTCTAGGCCTTCCTTTCCGCGTTCCTCACCTACTTCCTCGTCAAGGTCATGCCAAAGTGGGGTCTGTTCTTATTCTTCACCACCGTCGTCTACTTCGCTCCTCTCGCCTACATCAGCAACAAGGAGTTTATCGACGAGCACCTCAACAACGCCCAGACCATTGTCTCCGAGCAGGCCAACCAGGTTCGCGACATCGCCGCCAAGCAGACCAACAGTGCCTTGGAGGCCAGCAAGAGATCGATCAGCCAGTACAGCGCTCAGGCGCAGGAGATGATTGGACAAAGCAAGAAGGCTGCTGTCGAGAAGAACATTGTCTCCCCTCAGACCGCTGAGAAGCTCACGCCGGCTGCGGCGACCCCAGAGAAGGCAGTCAACCATGCCGACTTCCCTTCGGCGCCCAAGGATGAGCCGGCAATTCTTGACTCTACTCACGTCGAGCCGATCAAGCCTCAGTCCGAGAACGAGCCTCTTCTTGCATAAAATGTCACTCCTTCGAACCGATTACGTCAACCTGTGCGCGGTGCACATCCTAAGTCCTTTGTCCTGAGGCGTGGACTCGATTGTCTTTGATGATCACGAGTGGGAAGATCAATGTGGAGAGTCGGGCAGAGACCGACCGAAGATACTCGATCTGACGGGTGGTGTTGTTTCTATGGGACCGCGTGTGCACTTCAAGAGGAAACAAAGCTGTAACATTACCTACTTTTCTCAGCGTTGGTCACGAATTTGAGCGAGCAAGCGAGTGGTTATGACCAAGTCCTAAAAGTATTGTAGCATGAGCAACGTGGTGTCTTAAGTAATGTAAAGATTCAACTGTCCCTAAACTCTTTCTTACGAGCCTGAGGTGAATACAGCGCGGAAGTCCCACGCGACGGTCGGCAAACTCATAATGTATGAAGCTGTTCGTCTGATCAGGTTCAAAGACTCTGTCTCGAGAAGTCTTTCCAGCTCGTCCTTCGCAACTACAATCGATGAACACTGCTGTTCTTCGACCACCTCCGAAATTGCTTTCCAAAGAAGTAGAACACAATGCCGAACAAGCACCACAGCGTCGTCAAGCTCATGTTCGTCATGATGGGCGGCACGTATCCGGACTGGACGATCCACGGCGTGAGGAACTTTGAGAAACCGTAGCCCCAGAGGTTTTTGTTGACTGTTATCGAGACTGGAGATGTGGGTGGTCAGTGTATGTTCGACCAAGATTTTTGGTGTGATGGATCAACTTGCCCATTAAACTTCCTGACACGGGCTTGTACGAGTCGACGGCGTAGGTCGTCGCCATGGCGGGTAAGGCGGCGACTTGGATTCCCGCGCACGCGTAGCCGACTACGACGATGATGGCCCAGTGCCATTTATTCTCGTAGCCGTAGGCGACGACGAAGTTGCCGATGATCATGACGATGACGTACGGGACTGGAAGTCGTCAGTCGGCGATGAGGTTTGAGATTGTGTATGTGGGTGCCACTCACTCATGGATGGGAGTCGCTGCTCTGGTTCGCGGATGCCGCGGTTCTTCTTCGTTGCTCGGGCGCTCACCCAGTCACTGAGGGGACCCGCGGTGCCGAGACCGATGAAGGCGCCGATGAGGATGGCAAAGTTCATGAAGCCGATGTTTTCGGAGTTGAAGTTGTAGGGTGGTGCGGCGAAGTTCTGGTAGGGAGGTCAGTCCGGTCCGGATCAGTTTCGTTTCACTCACCTGGCTCTGCGTGAGGTTGATGGTCAGGAAACAAGAGCAAGACCACGATACGACGAACGAGGAGAACTCGACGATCGGAAAGGCGAAGAGCTTCCATGGAACCCAGAAGTCGAGCAGGATGGCTCTCAGCGGGTTCGGGCTTGGGGCGTAGATTCCCCATTGACTCCAGCTGGGCGATCCCTTACCAAGCCATGGGTCGCGATCAGCGGTCAGTTGATGGCTGAGTGCATTGCTCGACTGTGGTTGCTTTGAATCGGCTGCTCTCCTGGCAACATGAACCGCGGAGGCGTCCTTCTTCTCAAGACCGCTTCCGGAGTCTCTGTCCGTGTTCACATTTTCTTGAGAGGGGACCGAGTCGATGATCTCGTTGGGATGTGCGCGGTGGTATTTGGTCTCCGGGAACATGAAGACGATCATGAGGATGGAGAGACCAACGAGACCTGTGTTGAGCCACCAAAAGCTACGCCATCCGACGTGGAGACTCATGGAGCCACTGATGATCTGTAGTGATGTTAGATGTGCTTCTGCGTTGGGCCTGACTGGAGACGTACCGGCCCAACCATCAAGCTACCCATGTATGCCACCCAGTAGACTGTGTTCCAGCACCCACGATCGTGAAGGAAGAAGATGTCCGCAATCACGGCGGGTTGAATGGTTTCGGAAGGTCCAGCTCCGATGCCATTGAGGACAGTTGCTCCCATGAAGCTGGCATATGATGTCGCTTTGGCTCGCCATATCGAAGACGCAAAGCAGATGAGTTGGCTGAAGATGAGCACTGGCCTTCGGCCGCACGATGTACTGATGGGTACCCTGAATGGTTGTCAGATGGGCTCATCGCAATACAGACTGCACGCCGCACCAGATGAAGTTGCTGAATCCGAGAACGAGAATGACCACACCTGTAAAGTCGATGACCTGCAGGCGAGACATCAGTAAGAGCCTCCATCTTCGAGCATAGCGAGTGTACGTACAGCCTCTAGACTGGCGTTGAAGTCTTTCATGTAGTACGGAAACATTGGTGCCAGCGCAAGCGGGCCAAAGCCTTGGGTGAAAGACACCATCGTAGAAGCAATGATGCACATCGTCTTCCACTTCAGACTCCAGTTCAAAGGATCGTGGGGATCATCGGATGGCTGTGGCACCAGTACTCGGGAGCTTGATTTGACGAAGTGGTAAGATCCAACATCAGTCATCACTAGGAAAACGAGACGGCGAAGGTCAGTGACGGTTCAAAATGTGGAGCATCGAGGCAGACGACAACGTGCAGCCAAAGCGTGAGAGATATGCTCGAGCTTCGCTGCAGGCCTTCTATCCTTCAGTCTTACCCTCAGTGCCCGGAACAATGTCGATGTGGAGCTCATTTTCGAGCTCATGGAGCACCTGTACAGGTCGAGTCAACTCGCAGCCTCCCGAGAGGCCATGCACTTCTTTTGCTTGCCTTCTCGCCAGCGTTCATCTCCTGGTCAGAAGTCAGTCTGATGCTACGCTCGATGATATTCGTCCCATACTCACCATCTTTGTCTGCAATCGAGAGGTCGAGATCTGAAGGCCGAGCTTGACAGGAATTCGACCAAAGTACAGTTGCTGATAACCGATTGACTGCGATAAGCAGTACTACCTGCGGAGAGAAAGAAGAAGAAGAACACGAACGTGAACGTGAACTTTGCCACATGGGAGCCCTTGACTGGATATATGAGCGAGTGTTGACCAATCTAGCAATCTGGACCGCACGCACGGCAGATGTCCATCTCACTTTGAACGCATCGGGGACACGCTACTGCCACGAGGGAGCGCATGGCGGCGCGCTCGGCGTAGCACCCGACAGGGATGTCGCTCGTCTCGTTTGCCAGACAGACATGGGAAGCTGGGCAATCTGGTGGTTGTTGACTTGTTCCCCGGAACTCTTCCATGGACTGCTGGAGACAAGGTATGGGGGTAAAGTGCGGGGAATCAGGCAAAGGATGGCAAGAATGTCGGTAGACGAACTCCAGGAAACAAGGTGAGCATGCCCGAGGTATTCCGTATCCTCGACGTGTGTAGTTCTTATTACTTGTGTAGCCGAAACAGTGTCGGCATTTCGACGGCTTTCGAATGCCGTGCAACGCTACCGTATGTTGGGCGATACAGAACGAGGCGCAGAAGATGGGAGAGTCCAATGGGGAACGGTGGGACGTGGGGGGGGGGTGTTCAGGAATGTGCGTGCAATTGCTTGAATCGACCTCACGACCGATGTATTGGCGGCGTACTTGTTGGGCTTCGGTATTCTACTCCAGACTAACTTATGCCGTTTGATGGATGGCGGAGGAAGAAGGAAGGTGAGTCGTGACAGGCGTCAATCTCGGTCAATTTCGGGCGATTTCGGAACGCGATATTCTATGACCAGCAACGAGCGACTTCGTCTTCACCTTCACTCGTCCTTCTTCCCAACATCATCATCCTCATCAATTCTACCGTTTGCCTGTGCCCACGTCCACAATCCCGTCCCTTGGGATTGTATCAGTGACCTCGGGAGCAGCAGCAGATATGGTATCCCACAAGACTCGGCATGAAGCTACCACGACGCAATCGCTATCGTCCTCATCATCTTCAATGCGCAACCGACATTGTCAAGCGGTGTGTCGCGATGACAAGTCCGTCGCGTCCGAATTGTCTTCTCGTGGTCATTCCACGCGTCGCCGATGTGGTTTTCCGGGATTGAAGGGACCGACAGACTACACCACGGTCGCAGACAGCTGCCCGGGTCGATCTACAGTATGAGGACGCCTCGTGTTAAACTGATCACTGATGTAATCAGTCAGCAGACGCGTACGTAAAAGCCATCGTTCTGTCTCGAGCGTCGGTATGCGGCAAGAACAGAAAAACCTGCCACCTCCGTCTTCTGTTCCATGCCAGAAAGGCATGGCTTCCGATGGGATACAAACGAGCGATTGTGTTTCATCTCTTCGCACGCTCTTATTGTTCTCCGTTTGCGCCCATTGTCGTTCACTTCGCCCCCAAGCTGAGTGTTGCACATGGCACGTGGATCGATCCATGCGAATTCTTCCACGCACGGCAGAAATACATCTACGACTTTCTTACTTGACCACTTTCTTCCCATGCACCCGAAGACCACACTGAACTCAGCCTCGATCCGCTCATCAGAAGCTTCCCGAACCGCCACGTCTTCTTCCGCTTGGTCGAGACCAACCAACCAGCCTGTCGCCTCCGACTCTCAATGTCAACTACTCCGGCGCCACTGGTCGACGACCCCATCGTCAACCGCATGGCTACTAGCTTGCTCGAAGCAAGCCGCGCCGAAGGTACTGGTCGCATCCTTGAAGTCTCTTACACCAAGCCACAGTACATTCATCGCCGACACGGATATCTCGGCGGGCATCGCGACTACAAGAATCTGCCTCACATTCTTCCAAGCATTCGTCGCGCAGCAGATGAGATCTTCGACTACGAAGCAGGGCGCGCAGATAGGCTGTCCAGCGAACAAGTGCGCCTCCGCGAGCTCGACCGCGGAATTGAACCTCTTCTCCCGTTTTCAACGGCTTCCAACACGCAGACGATCGACAGC
Organism: Zymoseptoria passerinii SP63; assembly: GCA_000223825.2. Taxonomy (NCBI): domain Eukaryota; kingdom Fungi; phylum Ascomycota; class Dothideomycetes; order Mycosphaerellales; family Mycosphaerellaceae; genus Zymoseptoria; species Zymoseptoria passerinii. Next base: position 11,143 of record AFIY01000418.1, read on the forward strand.
TTTGCGAGCTACGGCGGTGTAGAACTTGCGGCTGCTCCGTCGCCCGCATATCCGGCATCTGCACCAAGAATTTCGGCTTCCGAGCAGCGTCACCTTGACACAGCTACTTCGCCTGCGCCTCTCGGTATTGGACTTACGCAGGATTATTCAGACGACGAGACTGTCTCGGACATGTTCTTCACTCCACGCAGCACGCCAAGCGAAACAACGCGTTTGTCTCACGCGCAGCATCTCGCGGGGCAAGCACTTCCTTATACCGCTGGCTTAGACAAGCAAACAACAAACTTCGACGCCAACCTTTCCCTTACAAGCACCGGCCATCAAGTTTCGAACCAGCATCTCTACGTACAGCAAGATCCCAACAACATGCAGAACTTTGGAACTGTAAAACTTGCTCCGGAGAGCCCCCAAGTTCTTGCGCAGATTATAGCCGATCTCGGAAGGAAAGACTTGACCCCGGCTGATGCGCCAGCGCAATATCGACATGGAAACCCAGGCTACGTCCCAATGACCAGTCAAGCTCCTGAGCAGCTCGTCCAAGGTCTCGCGCAGTATCAACATGGAGATCAGATCCTCCATCCAGCACAGAGTCACTCTCCTGCGCCGGTATTGCAAGCGCCACCGCAGCTTCAGAATGCACCCATCACTCACACCACCGGATCCTCTCAAACCCCAGCGGAAGTGCAGCATGCAACTCAAGTTGCATCCTCGGCGTTGAACGACAATTTGAGACAGCCTCAACAGGGCCGGACTACCTCACAGGCCGAGCACCCAGCGACCGATCTACCACAAATCAGCGGGAGCATCCCGTTGACACCGGAACCCGGCGCGCAATTCGAGCTTCGAGATGGCACGGTCTCGGCTGCCAAGGTTCGCGCCGTCAACAATCCAGTGAAGTTGCCATCAAGCAAGAAGCGGCCTACGCCGGACAACGATGAGGTTGACACAGAGGGCCAGATCGAAGCCGCAGATGTCGAGTCGACGCTCATGGAGCCACCGCCGAAGACCAAGAAACAGAAGACGGTTGCTTCGCCACCAGCAGACGACAACACCGCGATTACGACCAAGAGCAACGCGGAAGAGACCGGAAACGAGCTCGACAACAGTACACCACATCAAGCGCCTCCGCCGCGCTCGAAGGGTGTTCGAACCGTCGCTAACAAGGCTCCGCGCAAAGCTCCACCCAAAGCTCCACCCAAAGCTGCAATCGTCGCAGGACCGGATCGAAGTCCTTCTCCTCCGCAAAGCAAGCGCCGTCCCGCAAAGACCAACTCCAGAACCACTTCGCTGCGTGAGTCCGGTAGCAAATCATCGGCGCCTAAATCAGCCCCTGCTACTCCCACTCATCCCACCACCGGCGGCAAGAGTCCTCTGCATCCTGCCAGCAACATGAATTGTGTCAACGGTACACGACTCCCGCGTTCCAAGGCCGAGGCCATAGATTCTGCTGCCGTCCGCCGGCAACTCCTCCTCGTCAACTACGATGGCGGCTTCCACCATCCAGACTTGGGCCCAGAATTCTTCGACAAATCCAACTTCACCCGGAAGGAGAAGCAGGAGATTGAGATTGGTGGTGACGGTGGGCCAGTGCGGTGTGTATGCGGTGAAGCCGGTGTGAACGTGGATAAGGAGTGGATTGGCTGCGAGACGAAGGACTGCGGCGTTTGGCAGCACATCGACTGCATGGGAGCTGGAGTGCCGAAGGAGACTGAACGCCAGGACAAGCACTACTACTGCCAGCAGTGTGATCCGTACGCGCACCGTCACTTGATCAAGAAGTTGCGCAGAGAGCAGCCGTTGCAGTAGATTGTGCTTGGATTCTGATTTTGGTTTCGGCTGAGAACGAGGATAAGCACTCGGTTTGAGCGATCTGTAAGACTTTGGCGCAGCGGGCGGACTGATGTTTTGAAAGACTTGCGACGGATACCCACGGATGAAACAATGCATGCTGAGACTGCTCTTTCCAACCGCGTTGTGAGATCGTGTGCTGTGTGTGCGCCCTGTACGTCTCTGCAAGGAGTGGAACGACCAAGGTAATGAGAGAAAAGCCATGGTCATCGACAGCATATGAGTCTTGAAGAGTATATGATTACATTTCCGAGACTCTTCGCAGCCCTGAGTACTGTTTGACCCTCCAATCATTCATCTCCCACCGAACAAGACCATCTCGTCCTGTACCCCACCAACCACAAAAGCAAAAATCGCCAACAGGTGCTGAAAAATCGCACTGGGTATCCCTATACATCAATCTGCACCACTCCCTCCTCAGTGCGCGTGATACTCCTCGACAGTCGCCTGCATCGGCCTCGCCCCTCCCCACGAAGGCGCCACAGTCGTCTTCACCGCCCGTCTCGCATCCACATCACTACTCCTCGGCGACGCGACCGGCGACGGAGGAATCATGCGGATCTGCGAGTGCGACCTCAAAATCGGACTCGCCGCTCGACCAGGGTTTCTCGGCGGCGTGAGCAGCGGACTGGAAGGCCGTGCGGGCCGTGTCGGACTGGCGAAGCGGTCGGGGACCCGGTCTTGCTCTACCATCTCATGGCGTTTCGCGGGCAAGAGAGCGGCGTGAGAGGAGTCGCCGCCGGCGCCGCGGAGACTGTCCGGAGGGGAAGGTCTGGCGTCGTAGAGCCAGGCGGATTGGGGGTAGGGACGACTGGGTTTGGGGTGGCGTTTCTTTCTGCCGAAGCAGCCGCAGCATTGGTAGCCTTCTTTGCGGGCTTTGAGGAGGAAGGCGGCGAAGAGGATTAGGAGGACGGCGCCGGCGATGATGCCGGATGCGATGCCTGCGATTGTGGCTCGGTTGTTGGAGTTTATTTCTTTGTTGGTGGACCCGGCGGATGTTGATGTTGGTGTTGCTGAGGTGGTGGAGGGGCGGGATGTCGATGAGATGGTGGAGGATGAGAGGGTAGAAGAGGGTGTTATCGTCGACGAAGAGGAAAGACTGGCGCTGATGGAAGTCGGCCGTGATGATGTCGCTATTGTCCGGCTTGAGGGCGAGGCTTGTGTTGATGGTGCGAGGGACGTCGGTGCAGGTGTAGGCTTTGGACGAGAGGTTGCTAATGCGCCATACTCGCTTTGAATGGAGGCGACGACATCGCTGGGCAGCGCCGCGATCAAGACAGACACTGCTTCTGCGGATGGGAGCGGAGCGAACGCGGCTGTTGGTACATTTGCGGCCGAGGCGGCGGCTCCGAGGGCGGATATCAGGTTGTCGACAGCAATGTCATTGTTTGCAGACGCCATAATTCGAGATCGCTGCGAATACCGCCATTAGCGAGAGTCTTTTGGTGCAAAGGGATGTTGGAGTCGATGCGTTGTGCTCACCTTGGACGAGAACCTCCGTGACGCTCGTGACGCTCTTCGCCTTCTAATTCCAGACAAGGTATCGCCGATAATTTCCCAGCTATGATTGCAGTGTCGGAGCTGTTTCATCAACAGAGTGGTGTTTGAGTCGTGGTACCTGCGTGGAACACCTGATGATGAAAGAACGAATTCTCAATGTCGATGTCGAACATTCAGATAGATCGGACGACTTTTCAAGAGCTTGACAACAGGCGTTCACGTTGCACGAGGTGATGTGCTAGGCGACCGTTTGCTCAACGGTTGCAGTAGCCACGCGCAAGGTGTTCGTTTTCAGGCGTGTCGTGAAGTTCGACCGCCCAAAGTATTTTGGCCCTTGGTACGATGACCGCAAGTCGTTTACACGACTGCAGTCGGAGCTGGACGCTGCATGAAACTGCTTTTGACCGATGTCAATCGTCATTCGAATTGGACGATGACAGCTGTTCGTGACGTTCGAACAAGGTCGACGCTGTCAAAACGTCCTGTACCCAAAGTTATTTGAGTCGTAGCAACGCCAACGGTCTGGACCAAAGAGCGGTTTCAACTTGCGACTGACGAGAGCAATTCACATAGATGATGTCGAGATCAGAGCATTGGCATGAGGTTGTTGGCTTTTCGCGAGGGTCGTGTCTTGAGGTTGCACTACAGATGAGCTTTAAAATACCATGCCAGAGACTGCGAAGTTTATATATGAACAGAGGAATACACTCTCTTGACAAGCCCCAGTGCTCACATGGTACATGACTAGCCAATGCATCCTTCTGCCAGCAGCGCGAGTATGGTCCCTCAGCATAGGGAACGCCATCGTCTTGAAATTTGGTGCACTTGAACTGCCAGCAAGGGTCCGTAATGGCATGCCCGTCATTGGTGTAGCAATGGAAATTGTCAGGGTCCTCCTCCACGTGCGTGTATCTGAGGTCTTTGCATGCGATGCGTGTCACATCCTCGTTAACGGCGTCGTTCGACCGACTCCTGCATTGGCAGTGGTGGAACCCTGTGTTGGCGAGAACGGTAGTGATAAGCATCATCTGGAAGCCGAGCGTGGTCGTGAGGAGTCCGGCAAGCTGCATGGTTCCGCCGAGAGCGGCACATAAGTGTTATGAATAGCGTGGTTGGACTGAGGGCTAGGTAGCTTACATAGTAATCGGGATCGTCAAATGGTTGTAAGAATTGGCTTGCTCGTAGAGTTCGGCTGATGTCGTGTAGAACGTAGTTCGGGCCAGGAAAGGAGTGGTCTTATAGACCTTTATCACGAGGCGTTCATCATGCAAGGGCATGGCACGTGTTCGATGTCCGCGAGTATCTGAGTTCTCGATTGAGGCCTTGTTTCCCTCGCACCATGGGAAAACCATTAATCCCTGAGCATGCAGTTGCTGTCTTGTGCCATGCATGCATTTCCCCTTTATAGCTTCCGGCAGGAGAGCTTCAGTCGTCCAAGTCTATGACCTCCAGAGATCTCGAAGGGGTGCTGTCCCCGTAGCGAGAATCAGAAGATGCCCTTTGACTGCCAGTTGCAGGCTCGCATGCTTGTAGTCGCGCTCCTGCAAGATCCAGAAGCCAATGCATTCAAAAGGTCCAGACTGGAGGGCATCTGTGCCAGTGTTGTTCCGGTAGAACACACAACAGTTGTTGAAGCCCGGAACTGCAGCCTGCTCACCACCAGCAGGATGTTGCAAACCTAATCCCTTAGAGGCGCAGTGCACAGCAAGTGCTTCGCCTGCATCGGCAGCGCTACCAGCCTTGTCTTCTGCGCCTCGAATTGTTGGTACCCGTACAGTGGACATCGTGCATAAGGGATTCGGTGCCGAAATCGGGTGACGAACGACAGCAACGTATTCGTCTGGAGCCTGGTTGCGGTTCAGGCTCGCGCGTTGGCGCCGTTCACTTTCTGAAGCTTCAGGCCCTACAGTTGGTCATATCAATGGATCCTGACAGCCCGGTCCAGGTACATCTCGGTGACTGACTCGTGCGGTTGCTCTGCAGGTACCGACCGACCCATCTTCTTGGTCGTGATGGTGCCTTTTGACTCTGGCAAAGATCGATAGCCCTTCGTGCTTCGATGTACGCACGTCAGGCGGAACAAGACATAGTGCGATGTAGTGCAGAGTGAAGGACAAGGATCTATGCTGTAGTCTTTCTGTATTGGCTGCGTCTATAATTAGGACGGTAGTATATCGCGCAGAAGCGCTCTTCGCACAACATCCGCAAACACGACTCTACTTGTTCTTCACTGTGAACTTGCTGGCCATGGATCTCTGCACAAGGTGTCAGTCATCTTCAAGCCGCCAAATGCTTGCTAATCAATGTGAACTTACCCGATTCCTCGAATCGCTGAGCTGAAGGATTCCCTGAGTGATCCAGTGTGGCAGTGATCTGAAGTGGACGACTGGTTTCGCATTGCCCGCAAGAATGATCTGGCGGCCTCTTCCACTCATGATCTGCTTCACCACAGCATCTGTGACCTCCTTGGGCTCTAGCACGTTTGCGCCAGCCTTCTTGAGTTCTGCGAGATGAGGTGTCACCATTGGCGTTGCCGCGAAGAATGGGTGCACCACGGTGAACTTGAGTTCCGGAGCATTGTGGAGCACACGCGCCTCGTTCTGGAGGCCTTCGTGAAAGCTGAGAGCGGCGACCTTGGTGTTGCTGTATGGCGTAATGCCAGCAGTGGTCACGAAAGACGCAATGCTTGCAATGGTCACGACGTGGCCCTTCTTCTCTCGGACCATGTTGGGCATGAATTCGGCCACGGTGTAGTAGTGGCTGATGACGTTGACGTCGAAGATCCTTCTCAGATTCTCCTTGGTCTGATCAACTATAGGGCCTTCTCCCGAGATGCCGGCGTTGTTCACCAAGATCGACGGGTTGCCGTGCTTTTCACGGATCTGCTTAGCAACCGCAGCCACTGCATCACGATCGGTGACATCGCACTTGAAGTAGTGGATCTTGGGGTGTCTAGTTTCGACTGTCAGTTTGATACCCTTGCCGGCTACCAGGGGGAAACCAACTTGATAGCCTCAGTAGCTTCGTCTCGCATGTCAAGTGCCATGACGTTGACACCTCTGCTGGCCAGATCCTTGGACATCAAGCTGCCGAATCCTCCTGTTGCGCCAGTAATGACCGCGATCTCGTTTGGCCAATCGTATTTGTGCGCCTCGGAGCGCCAGCGGTAGTTGTTCTGTGCGAGCTCCGATAGCCATTCGTTGACCTCGCCGGCCAGGCCGAGACCGAACAACCATTTCAATGCGGTGATCGTGCGGGAGATGTTCGTCGAGGAGACATATTGGCGCAGCTGAGCGAGCAGCGGGTCTCTGAAGCGATCGGGGGCGGCGGTGAGAGCGAACAGGAGTGCGCCAGTCACGGCAGGAGTCAACGCGAGCTTGGTCGCCATGGTTGTGGTTTGAATGTTGGTGGTAAGACGAAGGGAGGGATGGGAAGGAATGGCAAGAGGATGGGAAAGGTCGACGATCAGTCCTGCAAGCGTCACATGCACCCGACCTTATACTTTCCAGTCGCATTAAATGCACGCTCCGTTCTCCGCTTCGTACCACTTGGAGGGAGGCTGTTGGCTGGATCTGGATTCCTCTGCGACGCGGGGAACGACATCATCGTCCTCGTTCCAGCAAGCCTCGGCTTACTTTTTTAAATTAACTTTCCATGTTGTGAAGCTGTCGAAAGGAGCATATGCATACCCGCGGCCAGGGCCCGAGGGACATGTGTCTACGCCAAATGCGTACATTGTACTGCTTTGATGCGTCGTATGCTCGCTGGCGGTGGGATACAGCATCCAGGCCGATGTATGTGAGGAGAAGAAGTGAGTTGATCGAGATTAACATGTGAAAAGCTAAACGCGACGACAAGCGCGTCCGCGCCGGACCTCCGTCCGGTCGATCAAAATTGCTGGAAGCTCGGTCTCGTATACGATATCATCACAGACGGCTTCTCGTCCATCAAAGACACACCGTTGCTCCTACGTTCAACTATTCGCATGCAGTGCTCCTCTGCAGCGCCCAGGCTGCTGTTCCACACGTTCACGCCTGTGTTGTATCCATGCCTCGCTCGGCATTCTCTCAGCCATGTAGCAGGACCACGAGATGCGAATCGACCGAAGCAGTCTGCCCGCCAACTACACACAACCTTCAAAACGCTCGACGAAGGGACGACGGAGCGCACATCATCTGTGGACATATATAAATACGACCATCTCGATCCCGTACCGCCTGACTACTCGGCGCAACCTTTTACGGATGCCTGCAGTCTGACCGTAAGTGCTGGCGCTGGTGGCCACGGCTGCGTATCATTTCTCCGAGAGAAGTACGTTCCCAATGGACCTCCCAACGGAGGAGACGGTGGGACCGGTGGCTCGGTATACATTCAGGCCGTGCGAGGAGAAACGAGTCTGCACAAGATCGCAAGACGGAGTATCCTCAAAGCCGGGCGTGGCAAGAACGGTCAGGGCACTTCAAGAGGCGGAGCGAGAGGCGATGATTTACTTCTCACGGTACCAGTCGGCACTGTGGTAAGAGAGGTATGGCGGATAGATCCAGTTGAGGTCGAACAAGATAGACAGGCCAACGAGGCTGCAGACAACTTCGCGCGTCCTGCCAGTGCAAATGGAGAGGAAGGAAAAGAGCCCAGTCACAATGGTGAGTTCCGTCGTGACAAGTGGATTGTCTATCCTGGCACTCTTCCGAAATCTTTCGGTATTGCAGATTTTCCGCCGACGCCCAAACCACGCCGAAGCCATTTGACCGCATTGCAACCGCCTGCGCCTCTACGTCTAGATCTCGACACGCACATGGAAACACCCATGCTGCTTGCAGCTGGCGCAATGGGCGGCTTGGGCAATCCACATTTCGTCACCAAGACTCAGACTCGGCCCAAGTTCTCCACAAAGGGAGAGGATGGCATGAAGATCCACTTGCAGCTTGAGTTGAAGCTTCTTGCAGACGTAGGTCTGGTCGGTCTTCCCAATGCTGGGAAGTCGACATTATTGCGAGCAGTGACAAGATCAAGGACGAGAGTTGGCAACTGGGCTTTCACAACGCTGAGTCCCAACATTGGAACTGTCGTGCTGGATACGCATACCGGCCGACCTGCTCTGGATACGAAAGGACGTCGAAAGGAGCCAAGAACGCAGTTCACTATTGCCGACATCCCTGGCTTGATCGAGGACGCTCATCTCGATCGTGGTCTTGGGCTTGGCTTCCTACGGCACATCGAGCGAGCAGCAGTCCTCGCTTTCGTAGTTGACCTCAACGCCCGAGATGCCGTGGCAGCAATCAAGGCTCTTTGGCGCGAAGTGGGCGAGTACGAAAAGCTACGCGAGCAAGAGCTCAACGCCGAGACACAACGGTTGAGTCCACCAGAAGATGGCGTCGTCGCTTTCGAACCTCTCGAGCCCGCTGCGCGTTCTCAGTCATATGCCGCAGACACATCTACAGATGAGGATGGCACAATGCTCAACGCACCTGTAGGAAGACTTTTGCCAGCCCTCTCACTTCCACCAATCAGCAGCAAGCCTTGGCTCGTCATCGCGACCAAAGCCGATCTTCCTGATACGAGAGAGAATTTCGCAAAGCTACAAGAATGGCTCAAACGAATCGAGACGGGTGAAGAGGATCATCCCAGCGGGAAGACGAACGCCTGGCGCAAGCGCATGTATTCCATGCCGGTTTCTGCTATCAACAAGGAAGGCGTGGCGCGCCTACCTGAGATCGTGCTTGGTCTTCTCGAGGATTGAGTATCCGGAATGTGTACCTTCATTGTGCCGCTCAAAGACCGCCAACTTCGGGCCTGAGGCCACCAGACCTTGGCGCGGTTTGGGCGGCACCATGAAGGTACGAGGTAGTCACAACGTCAAACATTTCGCACTCGGCATCTGTTGCCCGTGATGCAAGTATTCCTGCACAGCTGCGTGGATCATATGTGCCTCGAGTCAGCCACGCATCCGCCTCATGTTGCCTCATGTTTGACGCGATGAGTTTCAGAGTTGTAGACTCGAAGTCTAAACGTGTTTGCCCTTTGCGGTGAGAGCCTTCGTCCGCTCAATCTGACAATCGTCTCCATCGTGTAGCAAAACGCGAGGTCGGCTCAATTGAATGACTGATCCTGGTCGGCGAGCACGCGTCCGCTGATTGCGTGCGGCGAACTGGAAACAATACGCAATGCGCTGTTCGCCGATTATCAGGATAGCCCAGTAAACTTATCAATGGCAGATGGAGAAATCTCAAAATGACCGGGGTTCTTGGATGTCATGCATCATATCCATGCATACGTACACCACTATTACGACTCACATCACCGCTCATTGATCATTCAGCTACAAATGCTAGTGAGAGAGCCGGCAGTGCCAGAGCCCTGTAGCTGAGATAGCTGTAGCTGAAATAGCAGAGAGACGTTGGCTCGGCGTGTTTCCGATATTCATAGTCGTGCTCGGACGCATCGTTCGTTGGTTGAGAGGTCTTTGACGTCTGGATCTTGGTTTCAGAGGACGGAGTCTGGTAAAGTCGTGTTTCAGATAGGAGGGAGCGTCAACCTCCAAGCCTCATCGCGCTCGTGCGGGGGATGCGACGGGAGGGTATGCAGCCATGCAGTTTGGTGGGGGAAGGGATTTTGTTGTCGTCATTCGTGGCGGATTGTGAAATCATTCGTTGTTGTCTGAAGCACGGCGGAGATGGCCATTGAAGGTGTCTCGTGTGAAGGAGAGAGGGCCACCCACGCGTGGGTGCGTCGCGCGATGGCCAAGGAAACGCGTGCGCGCGTGCGGCTACGACGCACAGCTCATGCATATGCATTGGACGTACAGTAAGGTATGTTCCTTGAACATGAACCAGAGATTTCAGCTGGTGGCTGGCTGGTTTTGGTCGACGTTCACGTTAGAAAAGATCTGGACAACGTCCCGCGACTCGCGCTGGGCAAAGTTGATCAGCGATGGGCTAGTCGCCGCTATAGATGCCGGATCCTTCTTGAAGATCGAATTGTTTCACTTGGTCGTCTCGGGAGTCGGGGTACCTTAGGAAAGAAAGGAGAGCATCGAGCACGCTAGCGTCACGAGAACCGCCCGGTCCCGCCACGTGCCTTCCCGCTCCATGCCTTGTTCGTGAGACCAGCACCGCACCGTCGGGCCGCGCCAGGGACCGCTGCAAATAGAAACCCAACGTTTTCTTCTGACCTGGGATGGCCTGTTATGGTATGGTCCATCTGTTCGGTTATCGGCGCCTGGTTATGCTGGAAAGGGCAAGTCGAGGGAAATCTGGTGGGCTCGCCGGTGGATATCGACACAGTGTCTCGTGCGTGCGTGCGTGCGTGCACATATATCTATGACAAGATGCAGTATACCCTGGCGGCTCCTCGGCCGGCGGAGGCTCTCGGGGTTTGCATTGCACCATCCAAAGGCTAACCGTCTGAGACGTGATGCGATGGCGTGAATCGCAGCGATTCAGTCAAAGCCATTTTTCTACCAGGTTTGTAGCATCGATAGCCTAGCCTGAAACCCGGTCGTCCTTTGCTCTCGCCCTAAAAGATGTCGGGGAGTCCCTAGAAGTGCAGTGAGTTTCGATGGCACTAGTTCTAGTTCTACCAGCCCGTCCCCACTTTAGCACCGCGCGAACCTCTCCTTGACCGACTCCCCATCTCTTCTCCTGCGCCCTCGATCACTCGGTGTCTGGACACCTTACAGTCGTTTCGGTACAGATCTCTCATGCAGCGGCAAACAACGAAAACTGCGAACTACATTCTCCGCGTGCCTCGCGCTGCGACTGCATGAGACTTCCACCAAAGCTCTGAAGTGTACCCGCGCACACAATGGCACTAGACCACAGGTACCAAGACCAGGACGAGGATTCCGACTCTTCCGTTGGCAGCAACAACGAACCGTCCGATCAATGCGAGGACGACCGTTGTCGCGGTCCGCAACTACCCATATGGCATTGCGTCGATTGCGACAGCTCATATTGCAGGTGAGCCACATCTTCTTGCGCCACCTGCGAAACATTTCGGATACTGATAAGAACTCCACAGTGAATGCTGGGGTCTTCAGGGACCTCACAAACCGAAGAAGAAGGGCCGCGATGGCATGCCACACGAGAGGACAAGTCCGCACGTCGTACGCTCGCTGAAGAGCATCCTCAACCCGACGAGAAACTCGGGAGAAATTCAAAAACTTCACGAGGATGATGAAGCGACCAAATGGTTTGGTGTCACCAGAGATGCGACTACCAAGCCCACCTTCCAGGACTATGGCCGCTATGCCACCCTCATGTCCAACATCTCGCCGCTCGAGAATCAATCACATCGATATCCACAGATTGTGTCCTTCATTGGTGTGACGAACGCCGGAAAGTCGACTTTGATCAAGATGTTGGTGAACCATGAGCTGCAGGAGCAACCAGAGGTGAATCGGTCAATGTTTCCATCACCTGTCGTCGGAAGTGTGGTCAACGATGCGGTCCCTACCTCTGGAGATGTACACCTCTACGCGGATCCTGCGACGCACGCTGAGCAGTTGCCGATCCTGTACGCCGACTGTGAAGGATTCGAGGGTGGCGAGCGCACGCCTCTTGGAGCTCGCGGCCGTCGTAAGACGATGGCTCCAGCTACCGATGTGGACCACGGTGATCTTGCGCCTTCATCAGCTCAGGTTCACAGTCGTACGATTGAGTGGGCCAATTCCGAAGAAACACGCCAGCGCGAGTTCACAGTGTCAGCCCTTTATCCACGTTTGCTCTACACATTCTCGGATTGTGTGGTCTTCGTCCTGAGGAATCCGAAGACTTTCCAATCTGCCGTGCTGGGAAAGTTGCTGGAATGGGGTGCAAGCTCGCTCGAAAAGTCTATCAATCAGCCTGCACTTCCGCACTGCATTGTTGCAGTCAATGGGACGGATCCATCGGTGGATGGCCAAGAGTGGGATGTCAACTATGCGACGCAGAGCTTGCTCTCATCTGTGCGAGGAGCCCTTGATGCCGTCGAAGGTGTACCGCGTTTCAGGGCCCTTGCAGAGCACTGGAGGAGCCTCGGAAAGCATATATACACCGTGGAGGACCTCATTTTGCGATACTACAGCTCTTTCAAGGTCATTCGAATCCCCGCGAAACCACGATACACCACGATTAGCGAACAAGTCGGCAAATTGCAACAAATGATCAAGACGAATTGCGAGGAATCATTCCGGAACAAGCGCAGAGCACGCATGCTTTCGACTGCAGACGAACTACAAATCTACCTGCAGGCAGGCTTCGATCACTTCACGACGCACTTGGATGTCCCGTTCGACTTCATGCAGATCTCGCTCTTACGAAACCCCATCCCGAATGACTTCGGCGGGCACATTCTCCAGCTCTGCGCGACAATCAGCGCCCAACAGCCGAATCACCAGCCCGGTAGGATCACCTGGATATTCGAGAAGCTCAGCGTGATGCTGGCTTCGTGCGTGCTTCTGGATTGTGCCCGATTCCGCAAAGGCCAAGTGGACGAGCTCTTCTCCAGCTACGAGAAGTTCTTCGATTGGGCAATCGGAGAGTACTTGGAAATGCACTACCCTTGCTCGTACGTGAGTGCGGATGGAACTCGTCAATGCATGCTCGTGAAAGCCCGTCATCTTCCGAAAGGTCACCAGGACGAGAAAGGCATCATTGCGACTGGCGATTACCAGGCGGCCTTCGATTCGAACTTCTTGCAGACATGGAAGGCTCAGCTACGTTCAGCAATCACGAACATACAGCGAGACTTCCAGTACGAGTTGGAACAAGTCACAGAGAAAGGCGAGATTCATACCATTTCGGAGGAGAGCCTGGCGTTGGACCTGCACATCGAATACCTGAACACCTTCTTTGAAGCTGTCGGTCCGGCATCATCTATCAGCAGCCACGCTACGTGCTTCTGCTGCTTGATGGACGTGCCGGAGCACCCACTTCCGTGTGGCCACGTGCTGTGCACGGCCTGCATCAGAGCATACGGCAAGCCGAAGAGATCTTCTGTCGTCGTTCCCTGCTGTCCATTGCATCGCGAGTCCACGAATTGGGCCAAGCCTCAGATCATCAAATTCAAGCCAGCCGGCGCGGGAGTACGTGTGCTATCACTAGACGGCGGCGGCATTCGTGGCATCGTTCAACTAGAAGTATTACGAGCGATCGAGCACGCTTTGGGTGGCCATATCTCGGCTCCAACATTCTTCGACCTCATCGTGGGAACGGGCACTGGCGGCTTGTTGGCTGCGGCTCTATCGCTCAAGGACAGAACAGTTGAGTCGTGCATTGATATGTTCACCGCTCTATGCGACCATGCTTACACTCGAAGGCGAGTGCCCATCATCAGCCACATCGCAAATGTGCTCGGGAGCGGTCCAAAGTACAAGACGAAGCCTTTGATCAGCGCTCTCCAGACTGCGTTTGGTCAGGATGATGCTTTCTTCGGATCGAATGACAAGTTCCGGAATGGTGCTCGGGTCGGTATTACTTCTACCAGTGCCACTGGACAAGACACGATATTGCTTGCCAGCTATCGCCGACCTGACGATGCAATCCCTGCGTATGCTTTTGAGCGACCACACGACCCGGAGCTGGAAATGAAGACTTTCGAGGCTCTCGCAGCGTCTCTCGCAAATCCTACATTGTTCAGGCCTTTCATTTTCCACAACAAGACCTATCTCGACGGAGGTCTACGCTTGCCTAACCCTGCAACTGTAGCAGAGCGGGAGCGGAAACTGATTTGGCCCGACTCAGGACAGCCCGACATGTTCTTGTCACTCGGCACTGGCCAGAACAGGCTAACAGTTCTTCAGAAACTCTCGGATCGACCGAAGGACTCTTCGGCCTCCATCATGGCCTCGGTGGGTCCCCGGTCACTAAGGTTGTCGACGGGTAGGTGGAGAGGACGACGGGCCGACGATGTTCTCGAAGCAGAGCTCGCGTGGGCAGATTTCAGGACCGAGATTGTGAGAGATCAAGCGGAAGCCAGAGGCCGGCGGTTTATTAGGTTCAATCCAGATCTGGACAAGGACCCGCCCACTGGAGACAACAAGTCAGAGATGTTGTCGTTGCAGCTGAATGTTCGGAAGCGACTGCAAACAGCGCATCGACAAGCAGCTCTGCGAAATGTAGCGCACCGGCTGGTAGCATCATCGTTCTACCTAGAACTGCAATCGAAGGCCACAGCTGAGAAGAGCGAGCAAGTCTGCGCTGCTACCATCCTCTGCCGCTTCGACGACGGCAGTCCGGAGATGGCAGCCATGGGCCACATCCTCAAAGACCGACGGGTCGACGACTTCGAGCCCTACTTTTTGATCAAACCGAACCAAGACCAAAAGGAAACGTCTTTCAAGGTCACAATCACCGCCGACGTGATGGCCGGCATGACCGACAATCGCGTGTTTGGACTTCCGAACACATACATCCCCTTGCGAGACGAGAGCAAAGCTACCTCCATCACTCTCTTCCTGACCAAGCATGATGGCCTAGAGCCGGATGGTTTCCCAATCAGTGGCTTTCCCAAAGTTCTGCTAGGAGATCAGCCTGCAGCCAAGACCAAACCTCGTCGTGCAGTGCGCGATAGTACGGAGCATCTGCGGCGAGGCACAAAGTCCTTTGACGGAGACTCTGTGTCGCTCAACGGTAGTAAAGAAGGTGGCAGCGATACGACCTCGATACAGGAATTGACGTCCAAGTTCGCCCGCAACAGTATTCCAAACAATGGAAAACCCAAGATGTCGCTCGCAGATCTCATCGATCAGCACCAAAACTCTGGTACAAGCATCAAGCAACGGACCAACCGCTTCTGGACGTATATCGGTAACAACCACATGGCCCAAAATCCGGACATGTTCACGGAAGATGAACTTTCCAAGTACGCCGTCTACGCTTCTCCAGCGGAAGACGCTCCACAGCTCGAACGTCCTCCGCGCACATCCTCAATCACCGCGCTACCGCCCATGCGATTCCCACAACATACGGCCCTTCTGCAATCGCGCCATTACATCCCAACCATGACACCAGGATTCACCGAAATCGACATGGACAACAAACCCGCCATGCCAGTCTCACGCCGCGCGCTCACCCCTCAGTCCGGAAACAACAACAGCTCTCTCGACCTCTCCCTTCCCTTCGATCCCGGCATGGCCCGGCAACCCTCCCACGCCAGCAGCGCCGACACTCTCACCCGCTCCAATTCGCAAGTAACCTGGACCGGATCCCAACAAAGCACCCGCGCCTCGGAGACCACCTTCTCATCCACGACGCATCGCAACACCCTTGCCAGCGTGGGCGACGATGGCTTCGAAGACGACGGCGACTGGTACAGCGGCGACGACGTATCTCTCGGCGAGGCGCAGACCAGCTCGCTGATACAGGTACGCGTCCGCAACACGGTAGACTCAATCATGAGTCTCTACCGCCACGATGTAGTGTATTGATTCTTACTCTCTTCTGTACAGCTCCCTTCCGCATTTCCCGTACGATCGAGAAATCCCATTGACGCGGCTGTTGTAAGTTCCGATCTGTCCCTGAAGATTGTATGATCGACAAGAAAATTGCTAACGGTTAGTCTTAGGCGGGTGCACTCCCCGACGAGAAGTAGGTTTACGCCCGCATGACACATGTGGCGAAAAGTGTGTTTATTCAAATGGCTGACACCGTGTAGCGCTAAGGTCGCTCTCGATCGATGGCTGACCTCGCAGAAAAGCTCCATCTCGATCCGCCATAGTAAGGGCGAGAAGCTGAAGGCGGTGCAAGAGGAGGATTGATCAAGTCGGTCTTTTGCCTCGACTGCGATTGTCTGGACGGGTTTTCCTGTTTTCATCGCGCTATTGTGTTTGTGCATAAGCTAAGGCGCGGTCTATGTGTTGGCGTTTGGCGTTGGAGGACAGGCAAGGAAATGATGGGCGGTCTTGGTGTTCAATACCCCTATTCGAAAATGACCAATATGACAGCGGGTGTTCTTTCTTCCTTTGGCGGGACTGATGTGCACGATGTGGATAGCTTTGTAAGATACCTCTTGTCGAGTACAAAGTGTACAAAAACTGTCACGAACGAAGATCTCGCACTCATGGCCGATAGATCTGGGATTCGACGAGTGGATGTTGCTGACCCCGAGAAGTACCTTGACCTCAAAGTCTCAATCCACATCGAGGAACATCGAGAGTGTACTTGACGATCCCCCATCACCCGTGTGGGCAAATCATTAATGTTCATATGAGATGGTTTATGTGACATTGCCATTTTCGTCGTACAGCTTGGTGCCCTGCTGCTGCTGATGCTCGCTAGTACGCTGCACGCGCTGAATAAAAGACATTTGAATTCTGACCTCCCAGCTCTTGGATGTTTAGAACGTCCCAAAGCCGCGTAGTCCACGCCGTGGTTATCGATATGGCATTGGCGCCTGTGGAGGTGGTGTCCGTCCCCTGCTCCGTCGCCTCTCTTTCCTCCTGCGATCTTCACTGTCCCTTCGTTCCTTCTCCTTCAGTCGTCGCTGAGCATGCTTCGGCGGTGGCAGCTCACCAAACCGTGGGTCGGCTATGAGAGGGTCGCCATCGTCAGGAAGCACGACCTCGGCCAACCTGAAGTAATAATCCAGGACCTGCGGATAGCGCAGGCAGGACTCCCGCCAATCTTGGTCGACTCCCTGCTGTAGTATTCGGTTGGCCCGTTCCATCTGCAGGTGGAATAGGTGAAGCTGGGCGGGATCGAGAGGCGGGTGGCCGCTGTAGCGATGGTATAAAGTGTAGTAGGGTAGGGTCTGCAGATAGGCCTGGTGAGCCTCCAGGCGTGCCGATCGAAGCGCGTGGTAGGTATGGATGATTGAGTTCCGAGCGTGGTCGAGCACGAACTTGCTTCGTAGTCACTGACGTTAGCCTGTGGTCGTATGCTGTTCAGCAAGCCTTCCGCACCGAATCTTCTGCAGACCGTCCCATCTGTCCATCGCCTGGTTCAAAGCTATTTCCAAACGTTCACCTTCATGCGGACACTCCGGGACAGGCGGCGCGCCGCAGATGGCACAGTTGGCTTCCACAGCACTGGATAGCGGTCTGCTTGCCATGGGTTTGGGCACAGGATCTCGCTTCTATCCTCGTATAGATCACGCTCCGGACGGTCGCGACGGGTGCGGCGTGAGGCGAGGGAAGTGACTCGAGTTATGCAGGCACGGCAGATGACGTCCAGGAGACATGACAGACGATCTCGTCCGCTGTCATGCCGTGGTGATGGCGTTGTGGGTTGGGTACTGCAAGGAAGCTAGGAACTACCCACGTAGTCTGCATTCGCTCGCTGCAGTTCTTCACGGTTCGGCGGCTTACAGTTGGCGGTGGATAGCTGCATGGGAAGACCCAGTCCGATTGGAGCCGGCTCACGGTATGCGCTGGCGATTGGGCAAAGTGGACCAGCCTGCTGCTGATCGCGAGCGATCGAGCACAGCCCTTCCACCGCTGAGTAATGGACTGGTGCTGATATTGGGCTTCCTCATCATTGTGTCCGTTCGAGTTGACATGTAGGTTGAGCAAGGAAAGCTGCGAACGAACGTTGGACTTGTTTGTGTTCTCAAGAGTCTTGGCGCCTTGTGAACGTCGTCTAGGCTGCTCACAGGTGGCATGTGCAGATCGATGCCTGAGCAACATAGGACACCGCGCCCATATCGAATGTACACAGTAGGGTATTTGCTTTCTAATGTTTATCACGATAGGAACCAGCACCGCTCACTGCCACGTAACGTGGCTGGCTACCCTCCTAGCTTGTCCAGACCTCACAACGGGCAGCTATTCGCTCCGCCTCATCTTCTTCGTCAAGTACACCCAAGGATATCACTCTCCAGTCAGGAGCCCCTCCTTTCGTGCCCGCTCGCTGTCTTTCAGCGCAGCGATCTCCTCTTTGCTCATGTTGTACGACGCAGCGACCTGGTTGAAAGGATTGTCCGGGTGCTTCTCGAACTCCTGTGGGGAAACAAGTAACGTTAGAGTCTGGAACACTTTGTGATCGGAGCCTGTGTCCACCAACCTTTCGGATCTGGTCAATCTTCTGCTGTCGCCTTAAACCCTTCTCTCCGGCCATTTCTTCCAATCGTCTCTCCTCATACGCGTTGTAAGCTGCCTTGAATCTTCGCTCCGGATGCCGGTCTATTTTGTCTCCTTGACCTCCGGAGGTCAGAGAAAGAGCGTCAAGTGCATTGTCTATGCCGGTGGCGCTGAGTGCCGGGGCTTTCTTCGACGTTGATGGCTCATCATCCAACGCAGAGAGGTCGAGTCCTCGAGCTTTCTTGACGGGAGCTTTATTCTTGTTGCCAACTGGCTTGCTCGGAAGCGATGCTTCTTCCGCGGCCAAAAGGGCATCCTTCTCTGCCTTTTTCCGTGCAGCTTCGGCCTGTTTCGCTGCTGCGGCTTCACTGCATTCCCTCTCGAGTCAGCATAACTACGCTGGGACCAGCAATGCCATGACCTCTTACGCTTTGCTGCTGTCCTTTGATCCCTTTTTCCATTCGTGCTCTTCTGACGCGGCCTTCTTCTGGTTCTCCGCGGCTTGTTTCTGTGCTGCTACTTCGGCCTTTTTGGCGTTTCCTGCCGCCTTCTTGCTGTTCTCGCCCTTTGGCATCGTTGGAGTTGTGGATTCGTAGGGCAGATCGGTCGGAGGGTTCGAGTATTTCGAAGGGTACGGCGTGTATAGGATATCAGCGTCCGAACGTGGAGAACGAAAGAATCTTGAGAAGTGACGCATGGAGGGGTTCAAACAAAGCATGTGGAAGTGGAAGCTGCACGGACCTGAGTCCGCTTGGTGAACTTTCTTCCACTTCAGTGACTTCCGCCTTTCGAAGATCATCGCCATCCCATTCGCATCGCACCACAACAAGATGGTCAAGGTATTGTCGTTCAAAGGCGATAAGAAGCCACACAAGAAGCGAAAGCGTGCCCAGGACGATACCAACGAAGAAGATGCACCGTCCTCGAAGCAGCTTGTACCCGCCGATGCGCTCGAAGATGACGAGAACTGGGTCTCAGCGGAGACGGTCGAAGATATTGCTGGGCCGGTCTTGCTCGTGCTTGCAACAGAGCCAGTCTCCTGCGCTGCGGTGGATCAGCTGGGAAAGGTGTTCACGTCGACGATTGAGAACATGGTTGAGAATGAGCCGAGCACAGCAGAGCCGCACGACGTGAGGCAGGTATTCGTAGTACAGAGAATCGTAGGCTCCGAGAACAGTTTCACGTTCAAGGGACACCATGGAAAGTACGTATAGACACTGAGGAGTCTTGCGACAGGCCGAAGCTAACTCTTGTAAAGGTATCTAGGCTGCGACAAGTACGGTATTCTGTCATCGACGCGAGAGGCAGTCTCGCCCGAAGAGACCTTCAAATGTATAGCATCTGATTCCGAGCCCGGCCACTTCGATATCCAGACAATGCGATCGACGTTCCTGGCCGCAGACAGCGACAAGAGCCCGCCTGAGCTTCGAGGAGACGCAGAAGAAACAGGAGTGACGACCGCTGTTCGCATCCGGATGCAAGCCAGGTTCAAGCCAAAGCATAAAGTCGACAAAGCAGAGAAGGTGCGCGCCAAGATCAGCCGGAAGGAGTTGGAAGATGAAGTCGGCCGGAGACTGGACGATGATGAGGTGAAGAAGTTGAAGAAGGCCAGGCGAGAAGGTGACTTTCATGAGGTCATGTTGCAGGTGAAGGTGAAGGGCAAGCATGATAAATATGCTTGAAACTTGTAGGATGGTCGCAAGATTGATTGTCCTTCTGGCCACCCTCTGTCATGCGGTCCTGGACTCCTGGAGGTCTCCTGAGTTGCTGCGTATCGTCAGCATGCATGATTCCCACGGGCTTGGTACTCTATCTCATACCGTCCCCCTAGTCCTCCACTGCTGGTCCTTTTGTCCCAAGAATTGCGACATGACGGCACTTCATCGTGCTTCGCCAATAATGGCCAGGCTACTGGATCGTGGAAATCTCTGGTGCCATGTATCCGCTCTCGATCTGCCTTTGCCTTGGGTCGCGGGCCGGGATGCCTGGGCGAAGTCGATGAGTCTGCGCTGCGACGGCAGCGTAGCACGGTCATCGCCCGGTCCAAACAGGCGAATGTCCGCTTCATTGCTCTCTTGGTGACGACCACGCGGTGTTGGCGTGAGGGCGATGTCGACGCCACGGTCCCACTTTGCTGATTGTGAGCGCATGTCGACTATCACCGGCTTCACCTCCGGCGTGACTGGCTCGCGGGTCGGCTGGTCGTGTCTGGTGTGGTGCATCTCCACACGCACAGGTCGCGCCGGAGGCGGCATCATCTCAAATTCGAAGGGCTGTTTCGTGTGCCCGCCGCAGCACAGAGCGGCGAGGAGGAAGGATCGGGCGCTGGAGAGCATATTCGACTAGTTGACTTTGGTCAGTATTTGGATCTCCGCGACGAGATTGCGAGCCGTACAGATGGCGTGGCAGGCAGTGGCAAGGCGTTTGGTGTGGATGGAGAGGTTCAGAAGGGTTCCTATACGTGGTCAGCTGGTGATGTTGCTGTATGTCTCAGGACGTTATAGCCGAGACACTGCTAAGAAAGGAGCCTTACCTGGAAGTGTTTGCTGTATGAATCGTCGTCGAAGGACATTGCGGTCTAGAAATGCTATGGCATGGCTTCGGCCAAAACGCCGCTAAGCTAGGACAATCGAGTGAATGGCAGCAGTTCAGGCAGCCGCAGGCGCATGAGAGCTGCCCTGCGGGTGAAGTTCATGACCCTTCGCCAGCAATGGACACTTGGAATTATCTTCTGCTTTACTCTACGATGTGTTTCATGGGCCACTACCCTTCCGTAATAGGAAGAATATCAATGGCCATACGAGACTTGGCTCGCAACTTCCGCATCCGGACGGAGCTAGCGGCTTTTTAAACATGGAACATGCAGGGACATGCGCAGCTGACTTCAGTGGCTCAGGATATCACAACAGGGCGATGGGAAGCAGTGTAGAGGATGCCGGCTCGAATGCGAAAGACTGTGCAGAACTGTGTCTTTTGATTCATTCAATCAATGCTCGTAATTTTGCTCATCACAGACGACTGGTAGTCTCTTGTGGACTTTTGCTCTCTGCACGCAGTCACTCGTGCTTGCTAACCTCCAGCACAGCCTTGCCGAAATTCTTTCCAGCCAACATCCCAATCAGACCCTCCGCAGCATGATCGATACCCACCGTCGTCGACATCTCCGCCTTGAACGAACCCTCGTGCAGCCACTTCTGCACGTTCTCCTGGTGCTGCTTCCAGTACTTGGGACCCATGTTCTCGTCCATGACGATGAAGCCCTGCATCTTCAGGCGCTTGGCGACGACTTGCATCAGGCTCTTGACGCCGTAGGCTTCTTCAGGCTTCAAGTTATATTGCGAGATCATGCCGCAGGCGATGATGCGGCCAAAGTTGTTGGCGTTTTGAATGGCGGCATCGAGTTGCTCTCCACCGACCTGAGATGTGTTAGTACACGAACCAGCTTGCATGAATATATGGGTGGTTTCTCACGTTCTCATAGTAGATGTCAATGCCATCTGGTGCGAGTCTCTTCAAGGCATCCATCGGCTTCTCGGTCTTGTAGTTGAAACCACCGTCAAAGCCAAGCTGCTTGGTAATGAAGTCCAGCTTCTTGTCGTCTCCAACACTTCCAATGACCTTCAAACCCTCGTGCTTCGCAAGCTGACCAACGATCTGACCCACTGCGCCAGAGGCAGCGGAAATGAAGATGGTCTCGCCCTTCTTCGGCTGGCCAATCTCGTAGAACGAGCTATACGCCGTCAGACCGGGCATGCCCAATGCTCCGATGAAGAGCTTTGGGTCGAGGTTGTATGGGTTGTTGAGAGGGTTGTATCCGGCTGCGGCCTCTTTCGTGATCACGCTGTACTCTTCAGTCGGGTGCCTTCCCGCGTGAACCAAGCTGCCCTCCTTGAACTTCTCATTGTCGCTCTTGATGACGGACAGGATCGCGGAGTTGTCGATTGGCTTGCCGAGCTCAAAGGGAGGGGAGTAGCTCTTGGTCTCGGGAGCACGCATGCGGCCACGCTGGTATGGGTCGAAGGAAACGTAGTGGACCTTTGCGGTGAACCCACCTGAAGGAGGTGCTTGCTCGAGGTCGAACTCGGTGCTTTCAATTGTAAGGTCTTGGCCGGGGACTGGCCAGCCCGAGGGCACCTTGGCGAAGATGAGGGCTTTATTCTGGACCATGTTGCCGCTGTTGTAGTGTTGTTGTCGTGGTTTGAGTAGAGAGGATGTGATGTCTGGAGCGAGAGAGAGAGAGAGAGAGGAGAACAATGCAAGGGCCAATGGCTATATGAAAGAGGCAGGACACTTACTAGACTATTGCTGACGGACGACCTGCCCGGAGAAGATCACTAAATCGTCATTGCTACGGCCGGTACATGATCAACCGAGAGAACATTCTGCTTCTCCACGTCGGCGTTCGCTCGGTGCTGTGTCATCGCCGGGGACTGCACGGCTGGGAGTCCTCGGAGGTGGTGTCATAACAAGAGCGTCTAACAAGAGCGTCGACCGGTCGTCGGTTGTCCAGTGCCCAAATCGTGTTTATGGCTGCCGTCTCTCTTTTTCTTCCTGCCCCTCCTTCGGTGTTGACGCTCGATCAAGAAGTCAGTCCCGGCAGAAAGTTCGCTACCTGACGACGGACGTGGCTCCGGTGTGGAGGGGCAGGGCTGGCTGACGACTGGGATTGTGACAAAGGTCGTGGTCACGCATTCAGACAGCGAACAAGACAGCCAACATCGATGTCAAGAGAGTCGAGTCGAGAGTGGAACGCTATGAAATCGACCTTGCGATGAATGAGAACGTCGTGTGGAGGAAATATACACTGCCTGCAAGAAGTCAGTCTCATGGCACATCTCGGGCGTGATCGATGGTAGGACGTCAACAAACTGGTATATTGTCGCCAGGAAGAAAGGTCCAGCTCACGTGAGAAGGATCCGCCGACAATGGGGTTTCCTGTTCTGTCGAGCCTTGAGGCAAGTGCGAGCTTCGCTAGCTTACTATATACAACAGCGAGTGAATGGTGGAAACGAAGAAGGGGGAGAACCTGTCGCCGCTTCGTCCGCAACCGTCCGCGTGCGACTTTCCTGCCAGAGGTTCAAAGTCAACGCCGCCACGCCATATAAATCCGATTGACATGTCCTCTCCCGCTGCAATTGATACAAAATCTGGTGTCTGAGACGTTGGAGTAGAAGTGCTGTGGTCCTCCTCTCTAGTTCAGTCGGAAGAGACGCGAATGGCGCAGCTTGAGCTTCGCCTTACTGCTGGCAGTGCACAAGCCCGTTCCGGCGATGCCGACGGTCGGGTAGTAGATCCTCGGAGCGCCGCCAGACATTGGCACGGAAAGAGTGCCATTGCTGGAGGTCGCTGTCGTGCAGCTCAAGAGTTCGGTGACTTGCACGCCGTCGTCGAAGCCTGAAGATATAAAAAGCGTGGTGTCACCAGCTCCTGATCCCGAGTTCGTGAGTACGGTGAGCACGCTACCCTTGCGCATGGCGATGTTGTTGGTGTCGCTCCATACAACGTTGTTCTGGTAGGAGAGATAGGATGCGTCGTCTGAGATGGCATTCTTGCGGATGGCGTTAAGCGTTTTGACGTGCTTGTACAGCTCTGCGTCTTCATTGTAGCCGGACAGCCACATGGCTTCACGATTGAATGGCGTAGAGCTCCCACCTAACGCGTTGTAGTGTTGCTCTTGACCTTGGTAGATGATCGGGATACCGTCGGTCAGCATCGTAAAGGCAATGAGGTTCTTGGCCGAAGCCATGTCTCCATTGAGAGCAGCGAATCGAGGTTGATCATGATTCTCGGAGAATGTGCCAAGAAGTGAGGTGTCCTTGCATGCACCAGCTTTAAGGACCGTGACGGCATCGACCAATGCTGAGATAGTTCCCGATGTACTTTTGAAGGCATCGACGAGTGGTTGGTAACTGCAGGTTCCCGTTGTCAGCGAGTCACCACAGGCGCCTCCACGTGGGTGGCTTCCTCCCGCCCAAGGATCTTAGGTACGTAGACTCACATCATGTAGTTCATCACTCCCGGGACGTAGTTTTGGAATTCACAGACAAAGTCGTTGTCGATGATGTACGCTTCGCCGACTGCGTAAACCCCAGCGGCAGACATGAAATTGGCCCAGAAATTCCTGTTGACCTGCATGAGAGAGTCGATCCGAAGTCCATCGATGGAGTAGTCGGAGACGAGGTTCGTGATCCATGTATTCCATTGCGAAGCAACGGCTGAGTCCTCGGTCTTGAGATCCGGGAGTGGCACGTTGGTGCTTCCCATCCAGCACTGCTCGATGTTCGCCTGTAGCACGTCAGTACAGAACCAGTCCGAGACATGTCACACGTATTGCACAAAGAACGGTCGGCGACTTACATCATCAGTGTAATCCTCGTAGTCGATCGTGCAGTAGCCGTGGTATTGGCTTGGGTCGTTGAAGGGCGTGAAAACACTATAGTCTACATCTTCTGGCGGCCCATGAGCTGCCATGTGGTTGACAACAATGTCGACCATCAAGTACTGAATGCCCGTGACCTGTCAGCAAGTTGATCTTCGTATGTTGCGAATACTGATACTTGACTCACCATGCCCCGAGAATGAAGTTCTGCAGCAAGGTTCCGCAGATCGTCCTCGGACCCAAATGCCGAATTGACCTCGTTGATGTTGGTCTGCCAGTATCCATGATAGGAGGTGCCGTCTGCCGAATTCCCGTCGAGCTGCTTAGTGACTGGAGAGATCCAGACTGCGTCGAATCCCATGTTTTGAATGTAGTCCAGTCGCTGCGTAATACCGGCCCAAGTGCCACCACAGTACAAGCCAAGCCCAGTATCACAGGCAGTCGTTGTGGAGCCGTTAGTGAGCGCAAATCGATCCGTGACGACCTGGTAGATCGTTCTGCTACGCCATTCCGGGCCGTTGGCTGCGAGCACCGCTTGACACAGTGCGAAAAGTAGCAACACAATCATGCCGAGAACCTGCATGATAATCTCTTGCCGTGGAATGGGATGTGCAATAATCGCACCAGCCGGTATTCGTTGGTGGTGCCTGTGCCGGTGTTGGATATGAAGTCGTCGTTGTTGTTGCTGGGGGCAAGGGGGGTCGAGGGTTGTTGAATGTGTGTCTAAGACAGCGAGACGAGTTGTGATAAAGAATGAAGACTGTTTATTCAATGCTCATGTGCTCGCCATGTGGAAGGAAATCCGCGGCTTTATAACAACAACTGAAAGCGGCCGCCCATCTGACGAGCGCTGATGCGGCGCATGGCAACGTCACAAGGCACATGTCGAAGCGCGATTCGGCACCCATCCGGCATGCACGTCCGGGTGTAGGTGAATGAAGGAATCAGCAGTGTACACATCAAAGTATACTCCCAATCGAGTGCGCAGACATTGATGCTGGTAGACACCCACCATGAGCCAAGCCAAAGCCGATCACTCGACGGGGCATATAGGGTACATATGGAAGATCTTCCCAGCAGTAGCGTGTCTGCTTTACGCATGCGCTTGAGCGCGCGCACACATGGTAGCGCCTCGGAAGACGCCAAACACCGCTCGAAGCACATTGCGCAATGCAGATGTTTCATCTGCCAAGACAGCTTGGATCTTTAAAGCTCGAGCAGTGACCGCCGGCTCCTGAAGAGTGTCACAACACAAGACCGAGTGTGCCAGTTTATTACACGGCTATTCGAGCACGCGATTCCGTGGCGTTGCCAATCTGCCACTGATGCATGGAAGAGTTGCAGAGGCTTCTGACCACATTCTTTGTATGTTTCGGTCGACCTCGGTCAGCCTCAATATGCGCCCTCGTGTGGTAGCAGAGCCTCCTTGCAACGAAGGATCGTAGGCTGAATGGAAACCCTATGCGCATCTTGACCGTCCGAAGAGGGGAAGGCTGCTGGTCTGACAATGTCGTAGCAGCTGACAGCGTATGTGCTGCCATCGAACAGAGGTGTAGTGAAGGTTGAGTGGAGCCGACCCGTCTTCATCAAGGCAAGGGAGGTCCAGTCTGGCCAAGTTCACCCGGATGGCTGGAAGCCACAACCCTGTCCATTGTTACTGCACTGTGATGATTCAGACTGGCACGTAAGAACGAAACTTGCCGCATGGTCGTATTGGTGCACGAGGACTCCATCTCCCAATTCGTAGGTGATCCAACGCCGGGTGTTATTTTGCCTGATGTTGCTCATCAGCAGCGAGCCACAAGGAATCGCCGAGGTGTATAATGAAGCCGAACATGCCTGATATGACGTTGCAGTCGTTTCTGGCTGCCACACTGGATGCTCATGCTCATGACGGTGGCCCTCAGTGGCCGATGGAAGATCAATGGATGTAAGCAGCGCTGGATGGTGCTGTCGCGCAAGTCGAGAGACGATTGGCGGTCAACGCTTGATGGCCTGCACTCGCGGCAACCAGCGAATCTGATTGCCACGTTGCTTTAGATCCCTTGTCCTTTCTCATCACACGCAAAGCAAGCAGGCAGACGTCGCATGACCACGTGCAGAAGATCAGCAGAGGTATCGGCTACGATCGTGAGATTCTGCGGGGAAGTATGTGCGACAAGTATGCAAGGCGTATGACCTCTCTCCGACCCCAAGACCGGTGTGTTAAGGGCTGATGGGAATTTCTCGAGGAGAAGTTCGGGTACCAGGCACATTGAATCGGTCGACTATGGTATTCCGCCGTGGAGGTCACTTGAGATTGTTATAAGTCCGATGAGCGTTTGCCAGCTTCCGGACGTATGTTGTGTGAAGTGGTGGGATCCGCCACGAGTTTGAGGGACGGCAACATGCATGGCTATATGCACAAGCTGCAGGGATGGCGAAACTCCGCAATCCCAAGCTTAGCATAGATTGAATTGTGTCCTCTGCTCAATCTCATAGGCTGAACGGTCTTGCATAGCTCTCAAATCCCGCCTGAAATTTACAGTCATCTGCCCCCACTGCATTCTTCGCTAGATGCCAGACGGCCGAGCAAACTTGATCTTGAAAAAAGGACGAGGATTGAGTGTAGTCGACTTGAACGTGAAACACCAAGCATCTGGCTCAATGCGATAGTCCAGTGGCAAGACAAAATCAGAGCAATGTTCGTCACGTGCAGATCGTGAATTCCCCGGCCTCCTCATACGCTCTGTCAATCTGCCAATTGCATGCCGCAAAGCCCAAACAGGCGGTGACCACATGTCGGTCAACGAGTGCGCTGAGGCTCGGTCCAAGAAGCAACGCGCACGTGGTTGTGACCACTCTGGCGGTGCGCACGAACAGGGGATTTGGCGCAAATTCAAATGCTGCACTTCTCCAATATCGCCATTGCACAAAGCCGCGAAGCAAGGCACTTGTAAGACTTTGATAGCTGGACCAGCTGGGCAGCATCCATCGCAAAGGCCGGGCCCGGTCGGATGTGCGGATAGGCACCGCTAGAAAGAGAACAACCTGCAACACAATCGTGTTGCAGTGGCCGTCGGCCGGACAAGCTTCACCAACATTCGGAGGTCCGAGACAAACTGCATCCATTCAGGACAACGCCTCCTCAGAAGTCATGTCACTGCACGGGGCCGGTAGCGGACCTCCGGTACGGATCGCCACGGTCACTTCCCGCGGTATCGGGTCTGCTCCGCTGTGTGCCCGGTGCTTGGCGAATGGGCAGGCTCGTCTGCGTTTGCACATAATTTGCGCTGCTTGTGCGGGCTGGGAAAGGTCTTGTCGCGTCGCCATTGGCAGAGCCAGATGATATCGGAATTTCGCCAGTGGTGGGAGTGTGCTCAGTCGCAGTCGGAGTCATTCCTGTAGGGTAGCCGGGTACGTCCTCTCCTCTCAGCATTGCTTTGGTTGCTGGTGAAAGTTGCGGCGCCAAGTGACTCTTTCTATTGTGCCTCTCCATCATGCTGACCGCCCATTGTTCGAGGTTGACGGGTGTCCGCTTGGCAGCTTGAAGGAATGCATCATTGTCGTATAGCTCCTGCGGGGTCGGCCTCTTGTTCGGGTCCTTCATCATGCACTTCGCGATGACTTCCTCCAATATCAGTGGGAAAGCATCGCTCTTGGGTAGCTTCGGTGCAGGCTCTAGCACAATCTGCTGGAGTAAGTCGAGGATCCCCTGGGGACCCGATGCATCATCATCACTGTCCTCGCTCTCCACGCTAAAAGGAAATTTCCCAATTGCCATTTCCATCAGTGTCAAACCGACACTCCAAACATCGCTCTTGACTGTATAGGGGCTTCCTTGAATGCGCTCGGGGGCCATGTACGTACCAGTTCCCACAAACGTGTCGGCAACACTGTTCTCGAGTTCGGAAGATACACCGAAGTCACAAAGCTTGATCTGACCCTTGCTGTCAACAAGTACGTTGGACGGCTTGATGTCGCGGTGCATGATCCGGTGTACGTGGTACAGGTATTTCAAGCCGCCGAGAATGGCTTCGGCAATCTTTCCGAGGACGTCTACGCGGACAGGTCCAAAGTTCCTTGATATGCTGTCCAGAGAGCTAGATCGGTATGTCAGCAAACAACATCCATGACCAGTGGAGAAATACGACGCACCCGACGTCCATGTATTCCATACACATCGTCACATCGTTCGCCTCGTTCATGAACGCTCCGTAGAACGATACGATGTACGGCGAATTGCACTCGTGCATGATCTGAAGTTCCCTCACAATCCTCTTGCGCACCTCCTTCTTGGCCTCGACGTGGATAATCTTTCTCGCCATGAGGATGTTCCAGCCCTTGTGTCTCACCTTGCTCACTGTGCCGCCATTGCCAGAGCCCAACTCTTTCACCACCTCGAGATCCTCCGTCCGCCAGTCGGGCCTGAATTCAACGCCGATCTCCAGAGTGTCGTTTCGATTGCCATCGTTCCCAAGAGCGCCGGGGAGCTGTGCATCTTCATCGGATGGGACCACAACCTTGGAGGGAGCGCTCAGTGCAAGACCTTTGACATTCTTCCTCTTCATCGACCGGGCCTTGAACTGATCGGCACTCATGGTGCAAGGTCAACGTCAGCCCTAGCCGGCGACTGGCAGATGATGAATAAGTTGTGCAGTGATCGTGCGTCGTAACAGTGGGAGGATGTGAGCTGGTATGTTGGCGGATAGGTCTGCGTCAGGGAGGTACAAGAATAGCTCCTAATACCGTGCACGTATTTCGTGGCGGACCGAGTCGTGGCCAATAGATATGACGCAGCGCGCGGGTGGGCGCCTCTAGCGGCAGGGGGGAGACAGGTGTCACAGGTCGTCGTCAGGGTGTGTTTAGTCTTGTGTGTGAATGTGATATGCGTGAATCTGCTGGCGAAAGCAATCTCAAATTGTGTTGGATACGGTATGCAGGGGAATGTTTTTCGGAAGGACAGTGTTTTGTCGAGCGCGTCGTCCTGCAGGTCGTGAAGCGTAGCAACAACAAGCTAGACCGAATTGGTGGGAGGCTTTGACGAAGTTGGGCCCTCGATCGTTAGAAACGTCGCAACTCGCATGTCTCGTCTCGTGATTTGCAAAGGGCGAACAGCATCACGAGCAATGTCTTCATTGCTTAGGAACGAGAGAGTCAGGACCTCCGGCACAGGATGGAATGATCACTTTCTGATGTTACCGTGATGGAGTCTCAGCTACCGTCAACTAAAGGCGATATTGAAGCAGAGCAGAGTTCTGCGAGGCGCTTTCGCGGTGTTTTCAAGACAGAGAAGATGGGGGGAATACACAACGGAGCATGCATGTGGGGATTGAGAGACACGTAGTCGTAGCATACTATACTGGACGGAACATGGTGTTCTTCTACGTCTGTGATGTCGAGGACAAAGCATCTGAAGGCTCGACGGATCCTAGATCAGGACGTCGAATGGCTGCTCTGATGCGCTGTCTCACCCGTGCACACTGACGATCTCGCTCATTGCAGTCGTCAGTGACCAATGTCATGCTCATGTCGATACATTGAAGTCTGCCTTGTGCAAGTTACGCTTCTGGAATCTGGATGCTACCTAGTTCGTACGGTATGCGGCACGACCCGCATTGTCCGTTCTTGTTAGATATCCCGATACGAACATCGCAAACACCGCGACACCTCACACCGCATCACAGCGCTCACCACCATCGCCAAAGCGCCGCTGGATCATCACCTTTGAGCGCGCATCTGAGAGACGTCGACCTTCCAGACCTCGTCGTTTTGCAGAGCCTATTGGGCGCACCACACTCCTTTGTTGAAGGCCGTGACCAGAGGATACCGACAGCATGGCCGACAGATGGTTCGATACCACTGCCGACGTTGGCGACGAAGAAGACGAGGAGGACTTCGACGAGGAAACGGGTGAGATTCGGTCGAGCCACAAGCGCAAGGCCACCAATGGCGCGGACTTGGACGATTCGAGCGAGGAAGAGGACGATGATGAAGACGAGGAAGCCGCGCGCAAGGTTCGCGAGGGCTTCATCGTTGATGAGGATGATGATGAGGACGACGGAGAAGAGTTGCGGGAAGAGCGGAGACGCGAGAGGAAACGTCGGCGCGAAGAACGTGAGCAGGAGGAGGCTCTGGATGATGATGATCTTGATCTCATCGGGCTGCGAGATGGCGACGAAGGCAGGCAACCAGAACCGAGCAAGTTCAAACGCCTGAAGCGTGGGCATCGAGAAGAACGTGCAGGCAGCGAACCTCGAGGGGTGGCAGACATATTCGCAGATGAGGACGAAGATGATGTCCCGGGCACTGGCCGTCGAGCCGGGTTCAACCAGTATGGCGACGATATGGAGGACTTCATCGAACAGGATGAGTTCGACGACGAGCAGGCGGACGGCATGGATGAGGATCTAGGTGTTCGCGCGCCTCGACGGGCCGGCTACAGCGATCTCAAGAAGCTCCAGGAGTCTGGTCTTGGGGAGGTGGAGATGGAAGACATGAAAGCGGCCTTTGGTGAAGGCGAAGAATTCAGCTGGGCACTTGAAGCAGAGATGCAACATCAAGGTGAAGATCAGCTGGATCCGGATAAGCCCTTGGAGCTGAAGGACGTTTTCGAGCCTGCTCAGCTCGAGGAGCGCATGCTCACGGACAAGGACAACCTCATTCGTGAGACGGATGTGCCAGAGCGCTTGCAGCTGGCGCGCGGTCCTTACAAAGATCTTGCGGATTTGACGGATGAGCAAATGTCTGTACGCTCTGCCGAGGAGGCCCGCTGGATCAGCGACATCCTGTTCCCACGAAAGCGCATGGAACAAAGACTTCGTGGACCGTTCGAAGCCGCGGTCAAGCAGGTGCTTCACTTCATGAATGTTGACGACTACGAGCCGGCGTTCATTTTCCAGAATCGCAAGGACTATTTAATCCACTCCGAGCCGGTAGATCCCAACGATCCCAACGGAGCCGAGTTGAAAGCGGAGAAGCTGCTCAATCAGACAGATCTGTGGAATGTCTTTGAGCAAGACTTGAAGTACCGTGCGTTCGCAGAGCGGAGGGAGAGCATCCAGAGGAGCATCGAATTGATCAAGGAGCTCGAACCAGACTTCGATGATGCCATCTTTGATGATTTGATTCCGCTCGCAGCGACCATGGACGATCTCCAGGACTTGCAGGAGTACCTCAACTTTCAGTACTCCACGCAGCTCAAAGACCTCAGTATCAGCGACGCTGCCGTCAACGGAACTCAAAAACGTGCCGTTGGTGCACGGTCCGCGTGGGACAAAGTTCGCGCAGGTCCTGCATATCACATGGTCCGAGCCTTTGGCATCACGGCGGATGCAATTGCCCAGAACGCCGAGAAGACTTCCCGCAGGACATACACTGAGGATACTGACAAGCTTCCGGAAGATCTTGCGGATACTCTGGTCCGCGATCCAGACTACAAGACTGGTGAGGAAGTCATGAGTCGGGCGAAAGCAATGTTTGCCGAGGAAATCGCCATGAGCCCACGCATGCGTCGCCACATGCGCATCATCTACTACAAGAATCTGGTGTTTGACTGCTGTCGTACCGAGAAGGGCGC
The DNA here is from genome assembly GCA_000223825.2 of Zymoseptoria passerinii SP63. Classification (NCBI taxonomy): domain Eukaryota; kingdom Fungi; phylum Ascomycota; class Dothideomycetes; order Mycosphaerellales; family Mycosphaerellaceae; genus Zymoseptoria; species Zymoseptoria passerinii. Next base: position 43,423 of record AFIY01000418.1, read on the forward strand.
CAAGCAAATCAACGAAGACCACCCTTACTATGAGTTCAAGTATCTGCGGAACCAGGAGGTCCGAGTATTCCTTGTCGACAAACCCGAGGTCTTTCTCCGAATGCTCAAAGCCGAAGCTGAGGGTCTGGTCGAAGTGAAGGTGAAGCTGCGGGACCAGCGTCGCACTATGGAGGACCTTTACAAAGCGATCGAATCGGACAACTTTTCGGAAGTTGCAGATGCGTGGAATGCGCTCAGAAGAGAAGTGCTCGGGATGGCTATGAGCAAGCTCCATCGTATTCTGTCGAAAGGTGTCAAGGACAATCTGAAGAACGAGTGTGAAAACAAGATCGCGGGCTACTGCCGAGATGCCTTCACCCAGAAACTCGACCAGGCCCCCTTCAAGCCCAAAGACATGGAGCTTGGCACTTGCGCACGAGTCCTTGCACTATCCAACGGTGCTGGAGCCCGGGGAGACGCCGTTTGCTGGGCTCACGTCGATGAGAATGGCCGTGTGCTGGAGAATGGAAAGTTTACAGAACTTCGACTCGGCACGGACTCAATACCAGATGGCAAGGATGTGTCACGTTTTGTCGAGTTGGTGGAGCGTAGACAACCCGATGTTATTGCAGTTGCTGGTTGGTCTGTTGCGACGCGGCAGCTCTACAAGAATTTGCAAGACATCATCGAAAAGAAGGAGTTACACGGAACGCCGTACGAAGACGACGATGGCCGAGAAGTTTCGGACCCACTAGAGGTTGTCCAGCCGCAAGACGAAGTCGCGCGCCTCTACTGCAATACCGATCGTGCCGCTGCAGATCATCCTGGTGTCCCGCCACTTACCAGGTATTGCATTGCTCTAGCACACTACATGCAGAACCCCCTGAAGGAGTACGCTGCACTCAAGAAAGGCATCACTGCGATCACGTTCGACCAAAATCAACTTCTCCTGCCAGAAGACAAGCTCATGCGATATCTCGAGACGGCATTGGTGGACATTGTCAATCTCGTGGGCGTGGACATCAATGAAGCCTTCCAGGACCCGTACACCCAAAACTTGCTGCCGTACGTATGCGGACTTGGGCCTCGAAAGGCAGATGCCATGATCAAAGCCATTGCTGCCAACGGAGGCGAAGTCATTAACCGCGCAGATTTGGTCGGTGATGTTGACAACAACAAACGCCAAGCCGTCGGAGGTAAGGTCTGGGAGAACTGCGCAAGCTTCCTTTACATTGCTTGGGAGGACGAACCAGAGGCGGACTACCTCGACAACACGAGAATCCATCCCGAGGATTACGAGATTGCCCGCAAGATGGCAGCTGATGCACTGGAGCTCGACGAGGAAGACATCAAAGCGGAGCAGGACGAACACGGCCCTAATGCCGTGGTGCGAAAGCTATTCAAGGACGAGCAAGTGGATCGAGTCAACGACTTGGTCCTGGAGGAATATGCCCAACAATTGACCATGAACTTCAGCCAGAAGAAGCGCGCCACTTTGGAAACCATTCGTGCTGAGCTGCAAAACCCATACGAAGAGCTGAGAAGGAACCTGTTCCCTCTATCCAGTGACGAGCTTTTTACCATGATGACCGGTGAGACACGCGAGTCGCTGGTCGACGGAATGATCGTTGCTTGCTCTGTGGGGCGGACATTCGCAGACCATATTGAAGTCAAGCTCGAATGTGGCATCGAAGGCGGCATCTCAGAGACAGAGTTTCCTGAAGACATGGTCCAAAACCAGCTCGAGCCGAGGAGCGTGTGGTCAAGGGATCAGGTCATCCAAGCCAAACTGATGTTCATCGACCGCAAGAAGCTCACAGCGCAACTGACTCTACGTGAGAACGAAATGAAAACCCCATATCGACGTTCGTTCGACCACAATTTCGATGAGTGGGACGATGAGCAGGAGGATTGCGACAAGAAAGCTGCACGTAAAGCCATTGAGCAGAAAGTGGGCCGCCAGCAAAGAGTCATCAAGCATCCGCTCTTCAAACCCTTCAACACCGTTCAGGCAATCGATGCTCTTCGAAACCAGAGTCGCGGCGAATGCATCATTCGACCTTCTTCCAATGGGACCGACCACCTTGCAGTCACCTGGAAGGTTGCCAAGGATGTCTACCAGCACATTGACGTACTGGAATTGGACAAGGAGAATGAATTCAGCGTCGGCCGCAAGCTCAAAGTTGGAAATTATGTGTACAGCGACCTCGACGAGCTGATCGTTCTGCACGTCCAAGCGATGGCCAAGAAGATTGACGAAATGACCAACGATGACAAGTACAAGGACTATACGAGGGCGGCAACTGGTGAGAATGACAATCAACTTCGCTTTGGCGAAGTCATGCTAACAAACCCCGACAGATTCATGGTTAACCACTTACCTTGAAGCCAATCCCAAGCGAGCCATGTACGCCTTCTGCATCAACCCCACACATCCAGGCTACTTCGATCTCTGCTTCAAGGCTGGCGAACGCGCTGAGATCGTTCACTGGCCTGTCAAGGTGATCCCGCAAGGGTTTGAGCTCCAGAAGAATAAATATCCGGACATGCGCGCGCTGAAGAACGGCTTCAAGGTGCTGATCCAGAATCGGCCGGCGACGAACGGGAGACGCTAGTGTCGTGGTTTTTTCTTTGTGTGAGAACGTGTGGCGAAGGGAGGATTTGTGGTTGGCTGTTCTTGGCCAAAGAAAAGGCTGTGGTGGAGGCGGCGAAGAACTATAGACAGCGAGAGCATAGCGGGCGTCGCAGGCCGCACATGTTGTACTACTATCTTAATCGGAGAGAATCACGTTGGTAGAGATTACAGGTCTTATCAGGCTCTCACTGCCTTGAGTGAATCCAATCATTCGATCGTTCGTTCGAAAATCCTGATTGAAAGTGTCTGAAGAATTGCCCAATCATGTACAACACAAGTTGGAGCATCGACCGGACTCGCACGCCACATGTGTCAGGGCGAGTATGCAGTCCGATAGCAACCACTTCGTCAAGTGAGAAGTTTTCATCACAGTGAGATGACAATTCACCTACATGAAAACCCTACGTCATGCCGAGAGGGCGCCGAACAAAGTCCCTCTGTCAGTCGGGAAAAGGTGGTTGAACAACGATGATGAGAAATGAATGTTTCTCTCACCTTCTTTCTCTTCCTGGTCTACATTTCATCATCGCGTACTTTCTTTAGGTGCCGAAAGTGGATTTGGCTTGTGATTGCGTGGAGGACGAATCCTTCACCCGCGGGCTTCCGTCTGCGAGGCGAAAGCAGAAAATATGGGTAGTATAGCGTCATATGCGTCGCTTTCAAATGCTGGGTTTGTAATTGAAGAGCGTGTGCTGTTTGTATATCAAGGTGAGGAAGTCGTGTACTGTAATTTGTTCTTCCCCTGCTACAACCAGCGACCTCTACATTGCTGCTTCCTCTTCGACATCATCTCATCACCGAACTCAACATCTTCCAGCAACTGAGTCAACTCCATCAACCTCCCCCGACACAATCATGCCTTCGTTCACCGTCTTCAAGGGCGCAAAGGATGGCCAGGTCAAGAAGAGCGAGGTCTCCAAGCCTGAACTCACAGGCGATCAAGTCCTTCTCAAAGTCACAGCCTCTGGATTGTGTGGCACAGACATGCATTACCGCAAAGTGTAAGATCCATTCCACAACGTGCCTTCCTGCCCAAACACCAGCTGACATCCTCCTTAGCGACATGGCTCTCGGCCACGAGGGTGTGGGCACTGTCGAGCAAGTCGGACCACAGGTCACCCACCTCAAGAAAGGCGACCGTGTAGGCTGGGGCTACGAGCACAACTCCTGTGGCCACTGCCAGCAATGTCTTCGCGGAAACGAGACATATTGCCCAGAACGCGCCATGTATGGATCCGCCGACCTCGATCAAGGTTCATTCGCAACCCACGGAGTCTGGAGAGAGGCGTTCTTGTTCAAGATCCCCGACAGCGTGAGTGACGAGGTTGCTGCTCCGCTCATGTGCGGCGGCGCCACTGTCTTCAACGCTCTTCACATGTACAATGCGCAACCGACGGAGACGATCGGCATCATCGGCGTTGGCGGGCTCGGTCACCTGGCCATCCAGTTCGCGAACAAGATGGGCGCCCATGTCGTTGTGCTGTCTGGCTCTGACAGAAAGAAGGACGAGGCCATGAAGCTCGGTGCGCACGAGTTCATCGCCGTCAAAGACGTCAAGGAGATCAAGCCCACCCGTCCTCTGGACAGGCTGCTCGTTACCACGTCAGCTCAACCGGATTGGGAGAAGTTGATCCCTGCTCTGGCTCCTGGCGCAACGATTCACCCGCTCTCCGTGGACGAGGGCAACTTTTCCATCCCATACATGCCCATGTTGGCGCAAGGTCTCACCATTCAGGGCTCCGTCGTCGCTTCGAGGTACATCCAGAACCGCATGCTGGAGTTCGCCGCGCTGCACAAGATCGCGCCGATCATTGAGAAGTTCCCGATGACCGAGCAGGGAATCAACGAGGCCATGGACAAGCTTGGCGAGGGTAACATCCGCTACCGTGGTGTTTTCACTGCACAGTAGAAGATTCCTCAGGCATGGAATGACGAGGATGACGATAATGAAGGACGGCTTTCCAGTGGTCGCAGAGGCAAGGAGCCAAAAGTGTATATTAGCGGCATAGCGCAGCATTGTTGAGGGTTTAGTTTGTAATGATAGCAGAGCTCCACAAGAACCTGTCACAGCCTGCCACGTTCCGACTGCAGTGTGAGAAGAAGTTGCCATCTTTGCCATGGCGGACGTGTATCGCTGCCGCCGCCGACTCCAGCACCATGATCCTAGGCTAGGCGGTCTGGGACCGGAAGCCGCGCATGCAAATTGAAGTGTCCATGGCCCGCGACAAAAGCAGTCAGGTCCGGCACCGGATCTGCCTCATTCTCAGAAGCCATGTTTGAGCATCCTGGACGAAGAGTCGCCAGATAATTGGCATGCTGGTGTTACGAACTCACACAGACTACGAATAGCACCCGGTTCTGGCGAATGTTCACTCGAGCAATGATGCCGGGTATTCGAAGGTCTTGTTAACATGGCCCTTTCTAGTCTCGCCGTCCTTGGGAGGAAAGCCAGAAGGGTCCTTCATCTCTGGCGGATTTGTCTCGATCTCGATGGTGACCTGTATTCTCATAGTCAGCACAAGTCACTTTGTCGGACAGCAGCAACATTGAGAAATGGTGCTAAATACCACTTCGTCCACACAAGTGAAGTCCAAACCCACACAAGGCGTTTCGGAGAACATCGAAAGCGGAGGATCGGTGATGGGAAGGGTGTTATCACACGAAGTCGATGAGAACGTAGATGGGTCTAAGGGCAGGAGGATTGGCGAGGAGGGAGGATCAGGGGAGGTCGATACCGGTCCGTCGTTGACGATTCCCACGTCCATCATGGCCTGGAAGACGCCGTCTTTGACGCGGTCCTCTTGGTAGAGTCTGCGGACCTGAGTGATGAATGTATCGTAGAGTTCCTTGCCTTTGAGCGGTGGTGCGGCCTTGTGGAAATCGGGCTTGTTGCCTTTCTTCGTGGAGGCGAGGAGCGTGAATTGAGATACTTTGAACATGTTAGACGTGTTACCTTGTGTACAATGGTACCGCTTGAGGAGCTCACCACATAAAACTTCGCCGGCGATATCTTGAACATTGTGTTTCCAACGGCCACCTTGCTCGTCGTCCCAGAGCTTGACCTTGAGTACTTTTGCTGCCATCGACTCGGCCTCCTTCTTGGTATCATCTTTGCCTATCGCAGCGAAGACCAAGAGACCTTTGCCGATCGTCGAGATGAGCTGGCCGTCGACCGTGACAGAGGCAGACTTGACTCTCTGGATCACAGCTGATGGAGCGTGGCGACTGTCAGATTGTGTTATAGAGATTCTACTAGGAAGATTTGGACTTACTCTTCATTATTCTGGACAAGGCTGTGTCAGACCCAGTGTCCACAGCCTGACCTAGACAAAGACTGCACAGCTCCTGATGCCAACACACGTCGTTGGACAGGAGAGCTCAGACAAAGTTCAGGAGAACCTTGGGAGTGATCCGTCAGGAGTGAGGCGGCGTCTGGACGATGGTCTCATATAATAATAAAAGAAGCGATCATTCAATCAGGAGGTGCGCTGTATGATCCGACCAGTTAGTTCTATGGAGACCCGGACTTTACTAGACGGAATAGAGTAATAATAAGAAGCAGTAGAACGTATGAATATATCGCAAGTCGTAATAAACTGTCCTCCGCAATTCACGTTCGAATTGATTGATGCAGGATGATCACCGCTGCATAAGACTGACTAAGAAACTCTCTCTACCGAACCTACGTTCGCGACGCCCTCTCCCAAGACCACCGCCGAGCTAGCTCCCTCTGTCTGGACCACCACCCTCCCCCCATATCACCGCCAGCCATTGTCACGCCGCTCGAGGTACCGCCGTCGACGTACGCGCACCCGTCTTTCGCTCCGAATCCCGAAGAACGACCTAATTCGAGGTCCACGACAGGCCACTCCCACGCTGAGCTCGCAGCACCCATCGCAGCAGGCAATCGCTCAAAATGGCGGCACGGAAGCTGCAGCAAGAGATAGACAAGGTCCCTTCGCTCCGGGTCCCACGCATGATACGTCTCGTATTAACACGTAACGCAGGAGTTCAAGCGAGTCGCAGAAGGCGTCGCACTCTTTGAAGGCATATACGAGAAGCTCACTCTGTCAACCAATCCGTCGCAAAAGGAGAAGCTTGAAGATTCATTGAAGAAGGAGATCAAGAAGCTACAGCGATCACGAGACAAGATAAAAGGCTGGGCGAGTCAAAATGATATCAAGGACAAGAAGCCCTTGCAAGACCAACGGAAGCTCATTGAGACGGTAAACTTGTCGCGGACATGTTGAAACCGCATGGCGGAGCGCTGACAGTCCTTCGCAGCAAATGGAGAAGTTCAAGGCCGTGGAGAAGGAGATGAAAACCAAGGCATTTTCCAAAGAAGGTCTATCTGCGGCAGCAAAACTGGATCCCAAGGAGAAGGAGAAGATGGAGGTCGCGCAATTTCTCTCAGACATGGTCGACGAGCTGGGTCGACAAGTAGAGAGCCAGGAGGCCGAAGTCGAGGCAATACAAGCGACCCTCAAGAAGGGTAAGAAGGACAGTGGGAAAGCAGACCGTATGGCCGAATTGGAGCGAACAGTGGAGCGACATAAATGGCATACGGGCAAACTGGAAATCCTCTTGCGATCACTGGAGAACGGCAGCGTTGAAGTTGAGCAAGTCAAGGAGATTGATGATGGCATCAAGTACTACGTAGAACAGAACCAGGAGGTGGACTTCATGGAAGACGATGCAATCTACGATGATCTCAACCTGGAAGAGGAGGAGGACCAATTCGGTATCGCCGGTGAGAATGACAAGGTGTCAAGTCAAGACAACCAAAGCATACAAGACGAGCCTCCGGACCACGAGCCAGTGAGGACGATCAGCGCTCCCAGTATAAAGACCAAGACCACGTCAATCTCAGAAAATACTGCTGGAGTCCGGCGACCGAGCGTACAGATGAAATCTCCGCTTCCGGCACTATCAACACTGCACGCAAGTCTACCTGGCAACGTGAATGGCAAGCCAGCGGAGACTATGCGTCCGGCACCCTTACCGACGATACCCACCGGACAGCCTCTGAAATATGCTTCTGCAGCGGCTGCCGCGGCGTCAAGTGTGGGAATTGCACCTCTTCCACCGCCACCCGCAGCAGCGAAGACGGGGGCCACAGCATCACCTGCACCTGCGCCCGCACAGCCCGTAGCAGCATCGCCTGCACGAGCAGTGGCAGCGCAACCTGTGAAAGCTGGAGAAGCATCAACGAAACAGCCCACGCCCGCGCCGAAAGAGGAGATCAAAGCGCCCGCCCCCAAGGCGCCCACACCTGTGGAGCAAGTGGCAGCACAGGTTTCAAAGGCATCCTCAGTCAAATCATCACCGCAAGTCGCTCGGGTCCAGCCACAAGCTACACCATCAAGGGAAAGCAGTTCGAAAGCGAGACAGCCTCCTAGTCCGGACTCGGGTATCGCTGGCATCGCCCTGTCACATCGAGACTCAGCACAGGACGATGAGGAGGAAGAGAGCATCTACCACCTCCCGTCATCGCTTGCTGATTTGCTTGGAGCATTTGAGGAGACCAAGCAACGAGCAAAGTCGGACCAGCCTTTCGACCTCAACATGATGAACGCCTCGCGAGTGACCTGCCCGATGCCTTTAGACGCAGAGAAACCCAACCACTACAAGCCGCAAAATCCGTACGCTTACACGCCAGCGCACTACCCACAGGAGCCGCTAGGAATATTCGACGATCCTCGACTCTACAGCCGCATCGACACTGACAGCTTGTTCTACGCCTTCTACTACCGGCAGGGGACGTACCAGCAATACCTGGCAGCGAAAGCGCTAAAGAGCCAGAGCTGGCGATTTCACAAGCAGTATCAGACTTGGTTTCAGCGTCATGAGGAGCCCAAGAACATCACGGAGGAGTTTGAGCAGGGGACATATCGTTTCTTCGACTACGAATCCACGTGGTAAGTCGCATACATCCCCCTACATCACCGATTGAGCGCCTGCTGACCTATTCCTTTAGGATGAATCGCCGCAAGGCAGACTTCAAATTCGCGTATAAGTTCCTCGAAGATGATCTCTGAACTAGCGTGCGTTGCTTCAACTGGTTCCTGGGCTGATGATTCTTGATCGGAAGAACGGAAGAAAGGGTGGGCTGAGAGGGAAGCGAGGTGTACCAGTACCTGCTACCTCACAGACTCTCACTCTTTGTGTTGTTTAGGCTTCGTTCAATGTTTCGGTGAATATGCGAGAGAATTCAAACTGGCTCGACTGTGCCGGTCTGCTGGGACGTTCACCTCGGCGGACGGCACGTCGACTTTGGCTCTGCTTTCAATTCTCTGCTTTTGCCATTCTCTGCTGACTCCGCTCTCCGTTTGTGTTCACTAGGGCCCCACACCCAAACCAGTGCTCATCTGCTAAGGATATGCGCGACAAGTCCCGCGCTTACGCGATGCTCGCAAAGTCGTCGAGCGTCGCGATGGTTGGAATACTTCCCGAGTCTGCTGATCTCGACAATCGAAGCGAAGGCACCGCCAGAATTCAGGCGCAGCACCAAAATGAGGCCGCCCCAACTCCAGCCGTCAGCCTTACTCACCTCTACAATACCTTTGTTTTCCCGCATCGGCGACAGCTCCGGTAGGATCGAAGTAGGCAATGAAAAGGCAGGCGGTTCGCAATCCTCGATCACGAGACTCGAATGGACTATTCCCATCACTAGCACCAACACTGCCGACCCAGCCACATGTTTTAGTTGACGACGGGAGCCTCCTTGATCCGCAAAATACCACGGCCGCGGCGCCACGTGTGCGGCAAGCCACCACCGTCCTACCTGTCAATGCTGTCATCACGGGCGCCGTGCATTGTTTCCACCGGTAGCAACTTCAGAAGGCAACAGGACTTGCCGCCGTGCTGCTCAAGGCGGTCTGAGACGCTTGTCCACGCCTTGTTGGGCTCTGGGCTCTGGCAGTGACGAGACGAGGCCGCCACGAGGCCTCCCACAGCTCGTCATACCATGCCCGTAACACCCCGAGCCAACGTGATGTCGTCCCCGCGGAGAACTTGCCGACAGGTCGCGACTTCTCGTTTCAGATACTAGTCAACTGACACGTTTTAAGGTCGCCTTGCATGGTTCGGTTTGCCTAGCTAGGAAGAATTCACCGCTATAATGCCTCTGTTCGATCGTGAACTAGCGTCCGGTATCTGATACCGCCCGCCTCACTGTCCCAGGTATCATGATCTGCCACTCGTTCGGGAGCTGAGAGGCCGGACTCTTGTATGCCGAATCCGGTTTGTTGATCGTACGCAAGATCCACATCAAGGCAATGGATCTCAGGCTTGGATGTCTTGTTCCTTCTTCGCATCCTACACGATATGCCTTCCGAGGACATCATCGTGAGAGTGTCTTGGTCGGCTATGAGGCCGCCGACTCTGGGAATAAAGGCGTCACGTTGTGTCTCCTGCGGCGATGAAAAGATATCATTGTCTCTCACGCACTGCAATAGTCTTGCTTCAAGTCCACCACTGTCAGTGTATAACTTCCGGCAACGCTTGACGTCTCGAGATCTGCAATTCCACAGCGTTCCCCCAGTTGTAAGAGAAGTCAGAGTCTACTCTCCTCCCTTTTACCACCCCGACGCCAGTCGCCATCGTTCGGAATGTCGTACTACGACCAGCCTGCGGGATACTACAGCCAATATCCCAATCGACAGCCTACATATTCTTCATATCAACAACAACCCCAAGCACCTTACTTTCAAGGCTATCCAAGCCCACAACGCCGGCCTCAGCAACAGCAACAGTACACATACTCTTCGTCACCATCAACGTCACCCGCCTCCACATACAGCCAGCCACAAAGCCCGCCTTACCAGGCCGCACAATCAACGTATGTCCATGCGTCAATCTCGAGCTCAGCTCAAGACCAAGACTAACAACAACACCTAGCCCGGGCTACCACTGCCTCTTCACGAACTGCACGCACACTACCAGCCGCAAGAACGATCTCGAACGACACGTGAGTCGAATGCACGTCCGTTCATCGCTCTTTGACTGCGAATGGGGGAGCTGCGATCGAACGGGCCGCTATGGGTTCTCGACGAAGGATAAGATGGTCGACCATATGCGGCAGGTACATGAGGCGGACATCCCGAAGAGGAAGAGTTCTAGCCGGAGATGAGGCGCGCATTGGGCGTTCTGTGATTTGACTTGGAGTATCGCGAGAGGTGTGTGGAGAGGTTCGAGCAATCGATGTGTTTTTGATTTTTTTTTGCTGTGTGGCCGTTCGAGGGTGAGTCGAGCTGTCGACACCCATAAGCACTCGTGATACGTGTTACTCTTCAGATCTTGGAATTCGTGGTATTAGGTAAACTGGACGCTTAGTAGCTTAGTCTATCAATGCAGCCACGCTCGATCAATCTCGTCCAGCGAGGCACCACGATGCGGTCCTGTTCGCGCGCTCATCGCTGCGTGCCCGTGTAGGTCGAGATGAAAGATGAAGGAGGATCTTCCACCAGCCATTTGCCCTCGGCAGTGTCCTTCCGCCGACATTCTGCCCCGACCCTCACGTCGGTGATTGTAGCTATCTCCTGAGATTCTGATCAGCCGCCATAGCACCCACCACAACACATCGTCAAAGCATCGGACTTGCCGCTCGTAGCCGCTGCTGTAACTGGCATAATCCAGTAGCATGTCTGGCGTCGGGCTCATCACCTCTCAGGTAGATCTCACGGGCATGGGCCCACCGTAAAGCAGCATTCAAGTACATATAGATTTTCCAGGCTCGGTATCTGCGGACCGCAGCATCGACAATGATTCTGGACAGGCTGTCAGTATCATCGTGAGTCTATCGCGTTACATTGAGTTGTATCCTTACCGCTTCAGATGCAATTTGTTTTTCCCCTCGTCGTTGCAAGACCTGCCATCCTGTTTGAAACGCTGATGAAGAAGTGCTCTGGCTTGAGCTTTACATTGCCTCATCAAAGCGAAGCCTTCTTCATTTGAGGTCTCGGCTGCAGATGGGAGAGCAACTTCAGCCAGCTACGTCTGGATTTTGTGGAAGTCTTCCATAAGCTCGGCAATTCGTATTGCCCGGACGTTGTTCACTGGGAGGTTCGAAAATTAGTTGCTGGCCGCACAAGTGAATCAAAGACCGGCTCACGACCGTCCGCCATATCTGAGGGAGTCCTGGCTGCTTTCTCAACTTGGCCCTGTTGTGCAGCACTGGTCTGGCGGAGACTCGGTCGATGGCGAATGTTCGAGTGGACTCCTGGCAGGACGTTGTATCTCATCCACGTCTTTGTCCTCTGTCTTGGTGGTAGGCGTCATTAGCACTCTTGCGAATGAAGTCTGGCTAGCATGTGTGTCTCGGCTCGAACACAACCCGTCCACAGCGACTGACCGCCGCGAGCAATACTCTCGAAGCCTTGCCGGACCAGAGTGGGAGTGAAGCGTGCGCCATTACATCGTCAAGATGGCAGCCGTTCAAGAGGTTCAGCTGAGGAGTATACATGGTTTAGGTCAGTTTAGTTGAGCCACCGACTATAGCTCACGATGCGCGGAACAAAGGACAGGCTATCATCATAACAGGCAGCTGCAATCAGTATCATGGCGGGCGGATGATGTGGTTCCAAGGATAGGGCTGAGCGGCTGCGACGCTGTATTGCTGCTAGTGTGTCATAGTCTATGTCGAATTCAGCTTCGTTTTGAGCGCCACATGACGGAACCGTCCTCGAACAGCACATCGATACCTCGAAGCCATGGCGCATCTTGCAGGGCTGCAGGGCTGGGAGCGAGGGTGGTCGTGTGTTCTGAAGTCGTTGATTGTGGTATAGTGGTACATTGCATTTGATGTACAATGGAGGACATGATCTAAAGAGCAGGTTGCAGATCAGAGTTCTGCCAGCTCGTTAGCGTCATCTTGCTAGCGAAGAGCTGCGCAGAATGGTGCGCATGAATCCCATGCTCCAACGGTGTAGATCAACGCGCACTGGTCGACCGCCTTGCGTGGTGACTTGACACCGTCATAGCACCCTGGCGATGTCTTTTGCCGCTCGTCCAAACCCGCTCAGTCCTTCTCAGCAATCGCCTGCAGACGCTCGTCGATCTCCTCCTCAGACAACGAACGGAAAGCTGTATCAGTTCCCTCCTTGCCATCGACTCTTGGACCGCCAACGATGCCAATCTCCAGCTCGCCCTTCTTGAAGTCCACACTGAGAACGGTGCTCAGGGTGGCAATGCCCAACTCGACCACCTCTTCCCAGTTGCCTTCTGCATTGTCCTTGTTCTTCAGTTTCTTCTCGAGATAGTTCAATGCTTCTTGCGCCTTTGGTCCAGATGCGGTCGCCTTGTAGCCAACGTAGTAGCCTGCAGGGTCGCATTTGTAGAGCTGTGGTCCGAATTCGGAATCGACGGAGATGAGAGTTGTCGCAACGCCGAGCGGCCTCATGTAAGCCTGTATAATCATCAGCATGACTGCGTGCTTTGACTAGACTTGTCCATCCCTACCCTCTGTGTGTAGACCTGGTTGATGTTCGCCAACCGCTTCGCCAACACATCGCAGGGCATCTCATATCCAAACTTGTATCGGAACTCTGCTGCTTCACCTCGCGCGCGGCTGACGGAAGCTCGCGCATCTGCTATCGATCCAGTCATGACACAGCCGACCGAAGGCGAGAGTCTGTAGACGTATGACACGGATGCTGGGTCGATGAGCTTGTCCGGAACCTTCTTTTGCGAGATGACCACGGCACACTCTTTGCCTCTTACACCGACTGATGTGATGTTCGCTGCTGTGATTGCCTTGAATGCATACTCTATGACCATTCATTAGTATGCTATCCTGAGCTTCCTCTTCTGACGTCTACGAACCGACTTGGTACAGGCGACCTTGATCCGAGAAGATGGTGATGTGACGATCGAAACCCGCGCTTCCTATGTTGGCCATTGATTAGTGTAGGTCCGGAGGATCGTTGCCATGATGAGAGACCTACCGGACATGGTTGCGGCGTGCTTCGGGGATCGGGATCGAGCTGTCGAGGCGTGGTGGTGGCGGTCGGTTTATCTGAAGATGGGTTGCTACGGCTTCCGATGAGATTGCTGGAGCTTGATGGTGATGATTTGTTGTCGTAAAGGGTGTGATGTGATTGCAGTGAAAGCAGTCAGTTCAGTCCAGCAGGCATCGCGGCGTTCGCGTTCAGAGCTTGGGCCTCTCTCTAAAGCGGACCGGCGCTAGCGACTCTTGTCGACGTTTTGATACTTCATCTGACATTTTGATAGGGCATTTGACACATGCGACTGCTTGGGTCGTAGGAAACATCTGATTATTGGAAATTCACCGCCATGGCCGATACAGCACCTCGAGTACCGGCGTGGAAGCGTCTCGGCCTCAAGTTGAAATATGCTCAAGACATCAATCCTTCACAGACTTCGACAACAACGACCACGACACCTCCAGTCTGCATTGCAAGTCCTCCAAAGCCTGCAGCGCAGCACCCAAAGAGACCTCTAGAGGACGCGAGCTTTGGCCCGGAAACTCCAGCGAAACGTGCCAAACCAAAACCCGAGCGACAACCCTTTGGTTTTGCAAAGTCCAAGTCATTCGTACCACCCGAGCAGCCTGCATATGTGCCGAAACGATACGGCTTTGCAGGAATATCCGTGGAGCCTTCTGGAAAGAAGATCACTTTTGGCGATGACGAGTGAGTGGTTCCTTTCATTCTCTATGCATTGCGGAATACTTTCAATCGCATATGCATCAGGCACAATATGCGCTTTCGGCAGTTCCTAACTCTTCCTAACGACATGCTGATCACCTTCGCAGCAATGACCCTGCTGTTCCACCTGAATCTGAAGTGACAGAAGTCCAGCAAGTAAAGGCTACACGACCATCCATTCTCAGGAAATCCGTTTCCTTCACCCCGGACACCAAGCAGAAAGACGGCGAAACCGGCCAACAGTACTTCAAGGCTTGGGCGTCTGGCCAGGATCCTACGGCCGTTGACCCGTCCACCGAGCAGACTTCTCCTTCGAAACCCGCAAAGGAGCCCAAGGAGAAGAAGACGAAGAAGCCAAAGAAGTCCAAGTCTACCACCATCTCGGAACCTAAGACCTCCAAGAATTCCAAGGACGACGATTCTACCAGCAGGAATTGCAGGAATTCAAAGGACATTCCCGTTTACGTCGAATACCTCCAACAATACTACACCGACCGCAACAACTGGCGTTTCAAGAAGAACAACCAGAACGACCTCCTCAAGAACCTCTTCAACATCTACCGCATCCCCGAAGAACACAACCCGGCGATCATCGCATACCTCAACGGCCTCCAAGGTTCCGCCCGCGACCGAGTCGCCATCCAAGCCGAAGACGTCCTGAAAGACATCTACGAGTCGTCCAATCCTCCCGCCGACGAAGCTATGTCACTCAACCATCCCGCCGCGAGAAAAGCGGCCTACTACGGTGCTCTCGTGCGTCAAACCCAAAAGTACGAAGCAGCCGGCGCCGGGAGATCGGAGTACAACGACGAGCAGCTGCGAGAAATTCGAGAGAAAGTCCTCGAGGGACGCCGCGCGGAGGCCGTCCTGGAAAAGGGTTTGATGGCGGAACTTCGCCCGGACATGTTGATCACCCCACCTGCGAGTGCTACGCCTGAAGCTCACGCCGCTGTGGCTCCGGCTGCCGTGGCGGTGGAACCTCCGGCGAAGACGAAACGCAAGCGCAAGGCTCGCACGGATGTTTCTTCCTCATCGGACAACTCCAGCAGCGACGACTCTTCCTCCTCAGACAGCGACGGCGACCGTGACAATGGGAGCAAAGCCCAGCCACCGGCCAAGAAGGCGAAGAAAGGTGGCATCTTCGACGCGGACTTGCTGGACATTGCATTCGCGAACAGATCGGCGAGCAAGAGCGCCACGACGAGTAAGGCGGTACCGCAAGGGAAGGTCAAGGCAAAGACGCTGGCGATGGCTGCTGGTACGCGTGGGCAGGATAACGACGATGTTGAAGACTCGAGCAGTGAGGACAGCAGCAGCAGCAGCAGCGAGGAGGACAGTTCGGATAGTGATAGCGAGTAGACATTGAAGGAGCTAAGCAAAGAGGCTCACAATGCCGCGTAAGGGTCTACCCCGTACTGTCTCCTGACCCGTTCCCGTTCACACATGGCTCAGTGTATTCGCAACAGCACTTGGCAGTGCGTCATGCTAGCACCACGAGGCAAGTCTACAGAATCATCCTATAAGATGTGCAGGTAAAGTGCAGATTATCAGGCGTGCACGCATTGTGCCGGCCCGATAACACGGTTCATTACGGCTCACCATCCACGTACATACACTGGTCATTTGGACGTGAAGCAGAAATGACGGGAAATTGTAAGTGTAGGTCAAATAATCTTTGCATTCCCCTCTCTACCACCCCATAAGTCCAAAATCATGTAATCCGCCCATCCAACCGTGTCGTCCATCCAACGACCCTTCTGGTAAGGTGCTCGACCGGTCTCCATGCAAAATTTTATGTACAGCAGCAGAACGCCAGTTCAAGCAAGTATTGGTCATCTCCAAGACCGGAAGGATTCGTGATTGTAAGGAAAAGGATATGACATTCGTGTTTCGTTCTGACTCCTCTCTCTCACACACATTAAATGAATGAACGCCAGTCATGCCAACCATCGCCACACACTCATCAGCTCAGCGGCGAATACCCTTTGTTCGCGGGTCCGAATCGACTCGGGAGAAGGTGCGAACTGGAATTGGGCCGATAGTACAAGTCCAGGACCTTCCCAACATCATCTGCTGACTCGCGGCGCTGCTCGTGGGGTGGAGCAAGGAAGTCCGGTTCGGTGAGGATGGTGGTGGCGACCGTGTCGGCTGATGCGACGGTGGATGGTAGCGGTCGTGATTGTGAGATTATTGATGGAGGTGAATTATTCGTAACCGGCGCCTCGTTGCCAGGGACTGGGACTTGCAGTGTTGGCACGAAATGAACGCTGTTGGCCATCGCTATACGGGCTAGCGGCGGCACTGCGGTCGTATGGAGGATTGTGCCTCGCCGACCCATGCTCAGATGGGAGGAGTCCCGGACTCCTGGGCGCATCCGAGGCGTACCCGCCGTACGCGGTGGAGGACTCCCGCTCCTTTGACCGGCCGCTGCTATCGCCGGAGATGGAGTCCGAGTCCGAGTCGATGCGGCTACCCTTGACGTAGGGGTTGTGCTTGGACTCGCCGCGTGCGGTAGCGCCGAGGGCATCGAGTTCAGTGTTTAACGCGGTTTGCGACTTGATGAAGCTGCCGCGGTCATCACGCATTGGCTGATAGCGAGTATCGGGGTTCTTGGCGAAAATCGCGATGAGCGATGCGACCAAGACCATGACCAGGAGTACCAGGGAGAAGATGGCGTTGTAGATAAAGAAGATGACTCCCATTGCGCCGGTGACAATTCCAGGAGCGCTGAAAATGCCAGTGAACACCAGCAAGAAGATGGCGCTCAGGAAGTTGATGACGGCGATGGAAATGTTGAATCCATTCGTCTTCTTGTCCATGTACGGACGGAGAACGCAAACAGTGATCAAGAAGGCGGCCTCGATGACAACCAACGCAATGGCCTGGGCAGTACCGCTCGTCTGAACGCATCCGATGAAGATGCCCTTGATGAGGATGTAGACCAACCAGGGGACGATGAAGTAGTACGCAGTAGCCTTGAACTGAACGTAGAGGAAACCCCATTTGTTGAGCGAGACCGGGTCCGAGTACAAGATGTAAGCCGGGTTCTTGTGCATCGCGATACTACGGCGAGCCAGTCGAATGACCTTGCTTGATGCCCAGCCGAGAATGGCCAACATGCTAAAGATGGTGAAGACTGCGAGAGCGACCTCGGCAGCGGAATCTTTGCGGGTGAACTCCCAGAAGCAGAGCACAACCATTTGAGGGTATCCAATGAGGATGCATCGGAATAAGATGCCCTTCAAAACCGTAGTCCAACCGTTGCGGAAATCCTGGAATTTCTCTCCCTTCATGCGGCCAGCCTTGACGAGTCCATCGCAGACACCTTTGAAGATGAGCACGCCGAGAACGACGAAAATGATGAAGGCGACGAAGAAGATGTAGCCGGTCATGAAGATGTTGGACAACTCAATGCGAGCACGGAAACCGACACGTTCGAGGCCGCGGACGGTGATTGACAAGGAGGTGTCGGTTGTTGGAGAGCCGGCGTTGGAACGAGCCATCAGCGAACCACGCGTCAGCTGAGTAACCGCGCGCTTGGCGATGGCGAATGGAAGATCCAGTCCACGTTTCTCGACACGGACGGAGGCCTCGCTCAGACTGGACAAGACATTGGTGGGAGTGCCGCCAGTTGCACGCTGGTACCATGTCGCGAGAGACTGAATAAAGCCCACACGGATGATACCCATGCTCCATTGGAAATTCTGCGTCCACGATGCGACGATGGGTGGAAGTGACACGGCAGTCATTCCGATCATCGCTTGAGCCTGGAAGTATCCGAAAAGGGCCATGGCGTTTGCGGCGACGTGTGCTGCGGTATTGCTATGACCCAGGCCGGACGTGATGGCAGATGCTACGAGAGCCAGGCCGCCAATAACAGCCGTTGTCCACGCCACACCTTTTTGATCCACTGTCTTTCCATTTGATAGTTCTGCTTCGACGCAAGCGACGTGCCTTTTGGTAGCCAGAGAAGTGAAGTACACGCGCACTTTGACGTCGAGATCGGGAACGGTGTAGGCGACGCCTGAATCAACGTTAGTCGGTCTCTCGGGCAAGTAGTGTCCTTCGAATCAACGTACTGGGCACCTGTGACAGCTGATCCGCATCAATGACGGCGTTACTCAGCAGGTTGATCTGCCCAACATTCATTGGGCACAGTCCTCGGAGATCGTCCGAATCGCACGGGTCCACGGTCTGCTGGAACACCTTGAGACCGTACGCGTACACCTCGATGTTGATGCTGACATTTCCAGTGACACTACTGACTCCGACGACGTCAAAGTTGAGCGTGCGGTTGCCCGGCGTGAATGCGACATCAAAGAGGGTGGCGGAGAAATTGCTGTTGGTCATGCAGGGGTTGAGCGAGGTCGAAGTGAGGATGCGCTCGCTGGCGAATGCGACGGGCGCGAAGACGAGCAGCAGGGCCGTCGATAAGGATGCTATTGAGAACTTCATGGTTGTGGCGATGTATGCGAGGGTGGGTGGATGTGTCTGTTGTCGTGTAGATGCGGCGGTCGCCGGCTTCAGCGAGGGTGGGCGTCGTCAGCGCGTGGACGACGTGGCGGCGGGCGGAAATATCGTATCGGCGGTGTTGATAGAGTCCAGTGGTCCCCAAAGCGAAGGACGGAGGTGGGCGGCGGTGGTGTTGCTTGGTGGCAGACAGCGAGAGACTGCGGTGGGAGGTGGCCAGGGAGCGGAGAGACGCAAAGCAGGAACGGAAGTGTGAGGAGGTTAGGGTGGCGAGGCGTGGTTGGCTGCAGAGACTCGCTCGCTCGCTCGGTCGGTGGGTCACGGGTGGACAAGACGCAAGCACCGGCCTGGCCCGCAGCTTTTTTGAATCTGGGATTCTCTTGGAAATGACGCTTCTATTGTTACAGCATTTTCACTCTCTCTTTTTCTCCTTGCGCGCGGACCATGTGCTGTCGCAGGAAACGAGTGTATGGCGTGGTGGTGACAATTGCTGCAGTACAAATTGTACAATACAGCTGGATGACAGATCCGCCAGCCCCGAAGCCCTACCCAACCTCGAAGTGTACGTACGTCTCTCGTTCCTCCCGTCCTGATCGGCTCCGTTTTTCATGCTCAGCCTCGCCGCGTGTCCGCCAAATCCGAAGTGAAGCAAAGAAAGGACCTTGGCTCTTATTGATTGGTCCGATGACCCTGCCAAGCAGCTCAATCATTCAATGTGTGGGGACTGTGGGAGATCTCGAAGCTAAAGTTATTCACAGAACGCTCACGGACTTGCGGCAGTCCGCAGATTGCAATCTTCTCCACAGCAGCAATGCCGGCATCCATGAATAATATAGACGGGGTTTGTTATGTGTCTGTTGGTCAAGATGCCCTGGTACCCGAACAACGATGCAAAGCGGACGAAACGATAATACATCTCTATCCATTGTTCCGCGAACGCTTCTGCGCTGTGCATTGCTAGACAGAACTATTGATTGCTGCAACACGGATATTCATACCGTGGATCTCAGATCTCAAGACTCGAGAGTCGACAGACGATGAAACCTACCTCTTCCAGGACTTAGCCATCAACATCAACATTGAATTAGAGCCGACAGCGATCTGAACCGGTGACATGTTAATACATGCCTCCCACGGTCAGGATTGCTTCTCAGATCGCAATTACCAACGGTTTGGAAGAAATGTGGATGCAATGTTCTCGCAGATGAGCAGTTATGACCGCAGGACGACGTCAAGACGTCTCGTCGAATGCATTTCCCATCAGATTCCACAGGCGAGGCGTAAGACGACATCGCTCGTCTCAGGCCATCGTGAATGAACAGCTATACCGCAGGACGACATTCCGTTGAGGTGGCATGGGTCTCCACTCTTGCTGAAGAGATGAATGGCTCGACGTAAGGTCAAAGCGGTCCCTCCAGCCTTCCCCGTTCTCTTATTCCTCGATGGCCGCTCGAGGATGTCCCTAGAAGACGTCGGGTAAACGAGGCGAGCAGCGTTCCGGTTATTTGATACCTCGGCCTCCGACCAGCTCACTCTCCATCGAGGCTTGTTCTTCCACTCCTGTACTACATAGTCGTGGTGATTGAACAATTCCACTCGAAGAATTGTTCAATCACCACGACTATGGGACACCAAATCTCGGCCATAGCTCTACTTCTCGTCTTCCTTGGACTGGTTGTGCCGGCGTTCTCTCATGACTGCCGAGCCATTTCATTGTCTTACGAGAAACGGCGTACTACTCCCCAACCATGGTCACTCTGTAGCGATGCCCTCGATCTGGAGGGTATGAAAAACGAAATGCTCACAGCAATGGCGCCCGGGCACGCAGACGTGTGCCAAGGTGACGACGGATTCGGCAACTTCCAGTTTGGCTGCGAGTGGCCCGCATGCGAGGGAGGTGGAGAGTGTCGTAAAGACTGCCGTTGCTGGGTTAGTTTCGACGCCTGGCGAGTACACAAGGACGATCAAGCGGGGGGTTCCTGCGCTGTCGGAGACTACGCCTCTAGGATTACTGGGAAGACATACAAATCCCCGGACTACACTGGGCCGCCGTCTCTCAGTGCCTACGTCCTCGCGACCGAGAAGAACGATAATGTCCACTGTGGACACCGACGTTAATGATTGCACGACGAGCCTGCGACAACGGTACGCTTGAATATCATCTACTTCGCGCCCGCTTTACTGATGTTGATGCCTATCTCCTGTTCAGCTTGTCCACTTTAGATACGCTATTATCACAAGCAAGCTTGGTACCCAGACGACTTCCTGCACAATCGAGCTTTCTGGAAGGAGCGCACTGAGCACTGAGAAGGAGGTAGTTGACGATTAGCCTATTTCTGGCGGCTTCCAGATATACCGCAATCAGAAGCAAGTACCTATAACATGCGCGGTACCGAGTTCCTCAGTCAACCAAACAGATCACCTTCCCCATTGTAACATTCCTTTCCAGCATGCCATGCGCTTCCTCAATGTTCTTCCAGCTCAGAACTTTCTCCACGGGACTGCGATACTCCCTTTTCACCAGCTTCGGCACCACTGTCTCGGCGAATAGATCTCTAAGCTTACCCTGATACTCTGGATCCCGACTCCTCAAGGTGCTCCCAACAAAGCTCGCGCGCTTCATCACGAACGAGCTGATATCCACGCCCGCCGGCAATACCCTGCCACCCATGACACCCAACTGCACGACACGACCGTCCTTGGCCAGCACAGCGAGGTTGTCGGCGAAGTACGGCGCGCCGACAAAGTCAATCACCAAATTGACGCCTTCACCGCCGTTCACGCGCTTGACTTCGTCAGCCCAGGTCCCGCCGGCAGATCCATTAGCGGCAGGATAGGATCTGCTCGTGTTGAACGCTGCGTGTGCTCCGATTTGCTTGACCGCGAAGTCGCACTTGGCGTCTTGACGGGTCGTCGCGTAGACTTTGGGAGGCGGAGTGGAGAGATTGAGGCAGAGTTGGATGCCGGCTATGCTGACTGAGGAGGCACCGGCGTGCCAGAGGATGGAGCGGACCTTTTCGAGTGTGTATTCCCCAACGAGGTGGATGGCCTGAAGGGCGGTCATCCAGACCTATATACGATGAGCGTGAGCTGGACAGCCTCATACTTTGGTGTGGAAAGGTGGGAGCGGGAAGGTTGAACTCACCTCGGGAACAGCTGCACAATCCTCCCAGCTCAACTCCGCGGGCTTCCTCAGCAGCATCTTCTTTACTCACAGCCACATACTCCGCATACGCTCCGCCGTACGTCAGTCCAAACACCTCGTCTCCCACACGATAGTCCTCCCCACCGGCACCGGCGGCGTCACTTCCCACTTCGTCCACGACGCCGGAGAATTCGAGACCCATGATCTTGGTGACGCCCGGTGGGGTGGGACGGGATATTTGCCTTCTCGCTGGAGTCTGTCGGCCCTGTTGAGCCCAAAGGCTTTCACTTTGACGAGGCATTCGGAGGGCTTGGGTTGCGGTTTGGGTATGGAGTCGTTGATGAAGGGAGCGGAAGCTGGACCGGCGCCGCCTTGGACGTCTGGGAGTGGTGATCCTTAGCTTCATGGTGTTCCCCATTGTGCTGATGTTTGATGTTGCGTGGTATTGTGTTCGAGTTCTTCTTCTGGTCTGCAGCTGGGCTGAGATGATGACAGATGAAAGCTGCTCACTTGCCTATGGCTCGCATCGTGGCCATTATTTTCGCTTTGCTGAAGGGACAATACTGTGCTCGGTAGGTTGACTTAGAGGTATGAAAGCTCGGTGACCTAGAGGGGAGATCGAACCTCGCCAGTAAGATGACGTGTGAGATGAGGGGTGAGGTATGCCGACCTGGTGGTATCTTGTAGAGCGTCAATACTCCATTGATGATGTACAATTTCAGTCAAATGTCCCGATAGCTTGCGTGTACATGTTGACAATGGACACAAATGGGTTGTATGGGGGCGTTCATAGCACATTCAACTGAATTACCTAGACGTGCTGACTTGATGCACTTTGCTGGGCATATTGCGCAATACGGTGTCATTCCTTTTCCATCTTGAACATTTTGAGCATCAGGCTTACATTGTCCTTGAGTTATCGCTCATAGACTCATGCAACTTAGACCATCACCCAATCGTCTCCAATCTCGAAGATATTCGCTCCTCCTTCGTCTTTGCGAGGCACTGGATCTTCGCGAGGCATCGCGAATGGAGTCAAGGTCACGGTCAGGTATTCGAAGCCGGGAAGATTCAGACCCAAAGAGTCTGGCGTTCCCTCCGGACCAGATATGCCGGGCTCGCGTGGATGCTTGGCCCACGGCGATGGACCATGGGACGGAAAGCTCGCGAGAAAGTGATGACTGTCGGCCTTGAGATGGGCTTGCCAGGTCCAGTCGTCCAACATGGCATCGGTGTATTGCGGTAGCTCGCGTGTTGCGTCAGACGCCAGCAGGCAGAAGTGCATGGTGGACGAAGAGCCCAGCGCACGTAGATTGCCTGGAAAGATCACATCGTGAATATGTGGTGGTCCAGAGAGGACACGACTGAGAGGATCGAGTGGGAGAGCTGGGCGCCCTGTGCTGGCACCTGGACCTTTCCAGTCTTTGAATATGTCAGTCTGGTGTTTCATGGCCTTGCAAGACTTTGATTCTCTCCACTCCGATTGTGACTGACCGACGAAGATGAAGACGCGTGATCTGCTCGTCTGCTCCAAGCCCCAGCAAATGGCACTGCACTCTCTCAGTTTCGCCAATGCATGCAATGTCCGAAACAGGAGAGCTCTGTTGTTGGTGGCCAACACGCCCTTGGCTAGGTGATTGCGAAATGGAAGGTCGATCACAGTCCCGTGGCACTCAGTGTTCCCCATGTTTGTGTCGATGCGAAGAAAGGTTGAGGTCAGTACGGGACATTGTCTCCAGTACCTCAACAAGAATGCTGCCGCCCATGGCAGCCTATGTTACTCCTCCTTCGTGGGTCCATGCTAGCTGTAGCTGTGTGGTGGTACTGCAGCTGTGCTCGAGCTGCGTTTAAGGCAGCAACTTACCGGGTGGTTGTGGGGAGATCGCTAGCTCCGCCTGCACGCGATCTTGTAGTCAAGCCCTTCATAGAGAGCTCTCATGAGGTGCGACAGACCTTGACTCTCAGTGTAATAACGTGGTTGGTGTAGTGATGCGAGCGATAATAGGACAAAACCGCGAGCCAAAGGAAAGGACGACAATAGCACGCTAGTCTGATAGTGGCCTACATGGACATATAGGCCACGATTGTCTCGGGACAGGCCGGAGCCATAATCTCTCTTCGATCTCAATCTCACTACCTAGCCTTGGTCGGACGCTATCATCTATTTGCGGGTTTTCTGCATGCGAGGGAACGACATGCCATGCACTCGACTCTGGATGGCCATCGATGTAGATGCCTCCTCGAAACAGCCGCCAACGAAGGCTCAGACGTACCCATTGCAAAGGCTGCACCATCGATACTTCCGCAAGAGAGCAGACCGTGACTCCGAGGAGCCACCGAGCCGGAGAAACATTGTCAATGCGAAGGTCTTACGTCTGCGAGTGTGACGGAAGAGATATCGCCAACGTCTCTCGAATTTGCTCGCTCCAGGACGCGGCGGCATGAGTTCTACGAGAGGAACGAGCGTCCAGCGCTGGCTTCACGACCATACTTGGTAATGCTTGAAAACATCCACGCGTGGAGGCTTTCGCACCGCTGCCGTTTTACTGCCGAGCCAATATGGTGACGCTCCTGAACTTCGAGCGACTGCGCATTGTCTGCCGCTCGACTGAGCAAGACTGACATAATGCCTCTTGGCCACCACTCGAGATTGTGCATCTCATCGTGCCTAGAACTGACGTCCTCTGTAGGGGAGAACAGACGGTAAGTCGAAGGGTGCCGTACTTACGTCTCGCTCATTGCTTCTCATCCTTCATCCTCATCCCAGTATCTCGGCGGTAGCTGACAGCGGCCCGCCAAATGTATGTCCAAGCCGCGCTAGCAGTGTTTGTACGCAGATAACACTTTACCGCCACTCAGATTTCTCCAATCTTGCAACCGGAACTTCTACTCTGCACTCGCTGCTGCATCATGGCACGACCAGAGACTTTGGGCTCTGGCACTCAGCCAGCCAGCTCCCGGCAAAAGCAGCGCAAGAACATGCCAATCTCGAGCTCATCCCATCCCACCGGCGTGACCCAAGAAACAGCAAAAGAAGAACAACCAGCGTATTAAAGCTGGCAAGCCTGTCCAAACAGACGAGGAGTATCGCGCCCATCTCGACGAATAGCTCGCAGGTCAGCACCGAGCTCTCGCCAGGCGCAGGAATCCGCCCGTCAAAGACAACGTCCCAGTGGATTGCAGGCTCGACTACCTTCGTCGTGATATGCCCTCTCTCTCTATGCAGGTGTGACCACTGGCGCGCGTCCGCATCCCTCGAAGATTGATCCACACGGCGCGCGCATCATCTGGTTCAACGACTTGAACAAGACCTACACGTTCAACAGGTACTTCACGAAAGGTAAGATCTGATACTAGCACATAACGAGCATTCATTGTGCGCAGTCCGGAGCCACGCTACTCCCTCCTATGTTATGTAGTCAAACCAGCCTGTTGATGAAGAGTGCAGGTGTGGTCTCCAGAGCAAGGTACTAACGCAACCATAGCTCGCATGCTCTATGCAATCATTCGATACCGCGACTTGGAGCTCAAGCATCCTATCGGTCTCCTCGAGCGTCAGTTCATCGCTGCTTGCCTCGAGCATGACTTGGGTGACAAGGACCGTACATGGATCCGCCACGGATTCATCGACTTATGGCTCGACTCTCCGGACTCGGCGCTGCCAGTTTTCGGCCCTGCTTTTGCAAACACTTCGGGACATTCTGCAAGTCCTTATCTGAAGCTTTACCTAAAGTCCATATGCCTGTGGCTCCGTCGTCCACCGCGAAGCAAACACAAGGGCCGCCCATGGAAGTTCAACAGCTGTATGAGCGGGCAGAAGAAGAAGACGAGCTGGACAAGACCTGGGCGCAGGACGACTACAACTTGCGGTCTTGGGATGTAATCATGAGCGACATGTACCCTAACATGCAGTCGAACACGGAGAGATCCGAAGCTCATCACAAGAAATGGGCCCGGATTGTGGAGGGCCTTTCTTCGAACGACACCAAGTCGGACGTGGAGGCTCAATTGGAGGGGATGAGTGGCGAATTGCACAAGACGCTATCGAATCGGGTCAAGCTCCATCGAAATGACTTTGTCTAGGCCGTTGGCTGCAAGACTGGTGGTTCGTGGCTCAGTGCAGTACCGGAGAGTTTTCAATCTCACGTCTGGCTTCTAAGAGAGCTCTGCATAGAAGAACTCATTGTACCGTAGTCCTCTGCTTTAGCGCCTCGTTCAGTGTCGGGAATCGAAGTGATTGGCGATTTGAATCACTGTCTTTAAATTTGGCAAAGCTCAAGGTGGTGTGTGTGGTATAAGACATGCTTCGTGAATTGAGCGGACCTGCCTCCGGTGGTGGAACTAGCGCTTCGAGTAGCTCCGCGATGTGAGTTTCGATGAATTAATTGTTGGACCACTTCACCTTACACTTTCCCATCACATTGCCATTATCGAGTCGACTCAACACCACCGCGATGTTCATCGTTCAGTGAGTCGACATACTCTCAAATCGTCTCCTGGTAGCGAGCAAACTGGCCAAGTCCTTCGGATATTATGGAAGACCTCCAGACCCAACATAGAAAAGAGCTGCGCGATCTTCAAAGTCGCATCACGCAGAAGAAGAAGCAAGCAAGCAAGAAGACTCGGAAAGGCGTGAATGATGAATGTGACCGCCTCGAGCTAGAGATCAGACAGCGACACGAAGCAGAAATCGCGGCACTCAATGGGCAGGATGTGGATAGCCAGGCATTACCGACCGCGCAGCTGGACGAGCTTACTTTGAAAGTCAACAGCGAGGAAGAGCAGAACGGCAGCACAGCGAATGGATCAAAGGGCACCATTTCACAATCGACCTTGCACGCCGAGAAATCCGAGTCAATTCCCGACGGAAAGAAGCCCAACCGCCAAAAGGCCCGCCTTGCGAGACGTGCGGCCGAACAAGAAGAGATCGCGCGACAAGCGGCGGAGGAAGCAAAGAATTTGCCGGACATGAAAGAGCAAGAGCGATCGCGAATGAAAGATGCCCTGAAACAGCATGGCTTGATCGAGAAGGAGATCCGTGCAGATGGACACTGCTTGTATTCTGCGCTTGCAGATCAACTGGAGCAGCTCGAAATTCCGATTGGAAGCGCTCCAGGCGGCGAAGCATTAGTCGGGTACAAGCTAGTGCGAGCGAAGGCGGCGGAGTACATTCAGCAACATGAGGATGATTTTGTCCCTTTCCTTGAAGAGCCGTTGTCGGACTATGTGTACAAAGTCAAGAACACAGGCGAATGGGGTGGACAGCTGGAGCTCATGGCACTGGCGAAAACGTACGCAGTCGACATCAACGTCTTGCAGGACTTCGGGCGGGTCGAAAAAATCGAGGGTGGAAACGGAGATACGGCAGGGAAAATTGCCTGGCTTGGATACTATAAGCATGGATTCGGACTGGGCGAGCACTACAACAGCTTGAGAAAGGCGGCTTGAAAAATCGAATGCGACGATCATCATCAGAACCCGCAGACGAGTCCCGTTGGCGCCACGGACATTACCACCGGAAAGGCGCTCAAGATGGAGATCCGACTGCAAAACGAGTGGTAAAGGCTTTGGTTCGTGATGTCCAAGCCGGCCTACCGCGGCCCATTGCGGGGTTGGTACACTCCACGGTTCAGCGCTACGACTTTGCGGTGAGAAATGCCTTTGGAATTGGCACATGCGCTGCGCGGATGAAGTCGGCGAATCCCTTCCCAAGAGCATCCAGAAGCTTTGAACTGGTGACGCCTCGTCCTAATGGCCCGTAGATGACAAAGTGCACGGCTTTGATGTTTGGCATCTCGACCCGCTCGAGGTGGTACCTGATCTGGTGTCAGCGGCATCTTCATTTGTTCCGAGGATTTCACTCACCAATCCTGCCAATCGGTTCCCATGAGCTCGCGCATTTTTGCTTTCGTGAGGAGTGTCCGCAGCCAGTCCCACTGCACAAGAATCAGTCATGACCGAAGGAAGCTTCTTCCACTGGCAACCTACCTCTTCCTGCGACCTTCCAAAGATCCCAACGTTGATATTCGCGCCCTTGTCGCCGGACCGTGCAAGAGCTACGTCTCCCAAAGGTGCCATTATGGTCTCGCCGAACGACGCAATGTCCACTGGAGCATTTGTCTCGTAATCTTCCCGTGGCTGGAGCTTCTCGGTCTTCTCCGGCGGCCCTATCCTGATCGTGCGAACATCAGAAGCATCGCTTCCGATCATACTGCACGCTTCATCGAGATCCTTCTGCTCAATAATGCCAGGATAGAAGGCGATGAAGGGTTTCGGAACAGCCGTGCGCAAATCCAGCGAAGTGTGCATACCTGCCAAATGTCAGCATGCGCAGTGATCGTGTCGTTGGGCTCCTGCGGACCACTGAAGTGCTGCATGGTATTTGTAGCCCATGCAGCGACCATCTTGCCGACAACGTCTTTCTCGACAGCCTGCGCAAAGATGCGAAGATAAGTCGTTGACGCAAGCTGGCACGTCGGATTGTCCTGTGGTCTCCCCACCCATTGGAAGTCAAGGACGTCAAACTTATCCAGCATGTTCCACTCCTTTAGCTTGGTCTTCACTTGCGCTTCCTGCAGCTCGAACTTCTTGGCAGTCGCGTATCCTGTTGCGTTAATGAGGAGCTCAGCCTGGAATCTGCGTTGCAGGCATGTCAGCGAACGAAATCGACTGCCAGCCGTTCGCTCCTTGCTTACCCTCCTCGATAGAATATGGCCAGCTTGGTAGTAGGAGGCGGTGGATATCCTCTGATGCCAGATACCTTCACTCTGTCTTTGCCGACTTGTTCGATCACGATTTGGCCTACATCGGCTTTGACATCGCTGTTCAAGTATATGTTGCCCTGAAGCTCGTACCTTCACAGCAATTAAAGAGTCAGTCTGAGCAATGGTCTGAGTGACTCGTCTGACTCACAAGAACTGGCACTTTACGGTATCCTCGGTAACGAAGCCATTCAATGCCTCGTGCTTGGTCACGACCGAGTCACCGGTGGAGTCTACCTCCACGATCCCAAGACCAAGATTCAGGAGCTCGCTAATGTCGTAGCGATCGAAGCCGGCGAAGTTTGCTCCCGTGATGTACGTTGAGCACTCGATCAGATGACCAGCGACCAGGGCACCCGCGAGAGCATTGAAGTTGTCAGGAGCCCATTGATGCCACCACGCGGCGGCGCCAATAACCGGGCTTGCATCTGCGACTCTTCCACAAATGACAATATCGGCACCCTCCTCAAGTGCACGGCGAATAGCACGGCCTCCGAGGTATGCGTTTGCTGAAATAACAGGCATTCGCTCGCGATCCCGAAGAAACCTCTGGGTATCTTTGGCCAGCTGGACATGCCTATTCTCATGGTCGAGATGTGCAAGAGCCTCATTGAGAATGCCATCGACTTTGTGCATCAAGTTGTCTCCTTCGACATAGGCCAGCTTCAGCTCCAGTCCCTTCGATCTGACGAATTCGTGCACCTTGTTTGCCATTCCCTTGGGATTCAAAGAACCGCCATTGATCACGACCTTGATGCCTTTTCGCGCAACGATCTCGGCGGACATTTCGATACCATCCCAGGCAGTCTGTACCCAACCTGGATGCTCGCCCTTTGCAAAGGCTTCGGCATCATTCCCGAGATTGACCTCTGCCAGGTAGTCACCTGTTAACACATCGACCTCACCATAGTAGGCCTGGTTGTACATATGTATGCCAGGATCCGGCACAGCTCCCGAGCCTTCAACATGATAGCAGTCAGTCCCTGATACGCCAAGGTGTGCAGGATTCGTAATAGCATTGAAGCCGAACATGCTAGGAAGGTACAGCAATGGAGTGGATGGGCTTACAGTTTGCGATGCGCACTGGTCTCTGAGTTGAGCCCATATTGGTCAGTTCTGGCGAATGTCTTCTCGGTTTCGATATTTGTCGCTTCGTGCTTTTTCGGTTCGTCCGGGAATGAAATCAGTCGCTGGAGACGCCTTCACTACACATGGCGTTGTCAGATGAGCGCTTCTGGGGAACGGTGAATATAAATGTGACGCGTGAGGTTTCTTGCGATCGGATCAGTCGGCCACGGGATTGCTATGTCGCCCTTCGGATGCTTGAGGTGAAAGCGGGGCAGATATCCGATCTCTTGACCCACAGCCGACACGCGCATTGCGACTCTGCCCTCTCAATTCATGAAGGCCAGCGGGGAAGGCAGAGGAACACGTCCGAGTTTCTCCTCTCTGGCGTTGACTACTTAAAAAAATCCTTCGGATCTTCGGCTTTCGACATGTGCATTCGACTCAGACGATCGTAAGGACATTGAAGGTTAACACACTGTGCGTTGCACAAGACAAGTCCGACCACCTGTGGCAAACCAGACACAATCGCAACGATCAAAGCAGGCACCCTATCGCGCTGTATCAATTACGCCAGGTTACAACGCAAAGATGGGTTCTATCACAGGAAACACTCAAGGCTACTCGGTTCCCAAGGAGGCCCAGAAGATCTTCGAAGACGGCATTTTGAGCAACACACTCGTCCCAGGTCTCCCTGCAGAGATCAAGAATGCTGGGAAGCTCGTTGGCTTCTCAGGCAACGATCAGCCAACCATTCCCATCAATTGGCGATTCGCCGAGAGTGCAGCTGCTCTGACTGCATTCCAGGCCTCGATGCTAAACGTACTGAGGAGCAGGAAGTACAAAGACCAGTGCCAGCTGTCAAAAGTCGACATCAACACAGACCATGCTTCTCTGTTATTCATGTCGCCGTTCCTGACCAAAGTTGTGGACGATGGCGAATTAAAGCCTTACCCCGTCAGCGATGCGAAGACAATCGAGAGCAAGTACGGCATTAAGAACACCGACCTTCACAAGGCGAATGCATCGCTTCACAGGGTACTTGCCACCAACATCTACAGAACCAAGGATGGCCGCTTCTATCATACTCACGGAAGTATGAACCCGGAGCCAACTTTGACAGCGCTTGGTGCTCCTCTCGAAGGCGCCCCGAACGAGAATTACGACGACGTCGCAGCTCGCTTCCAAGAGGTCGTTGGTAAGCTGGATGCGGCCGAGCTCGACACCATGATGAACGACGAGTATCGCCAGGCAGGCACGATTGCCTACACCAGTGACGAATTTTGGAAGACCGAGCACGGTAAAGCGAATGCTCACGTTGGCCTTTATGAGCTCAAAAAGTCAGAGCAACACACCCAGCCTGCATCTTGGTGGCCAGAGAGCGATTCGATGCCTTCGTCGCCCAGCAGACCCCTCGCCGGGCTGAAGATCGTTGATCTGACCAGAATTATTGCAGCCCCAACCATTGTGAGTAGACCGAACGAATCGTAGCAATTCGCGCGAGACTGACTTTTGCCTGCTCGTCAAAGTCAAGATGTCTCGCGGAGATGGGCGCCAGTGTGATGCGTGTCACTTCACCACACGTCACTGATATGTCCGGACTGCATCAAGACCTTAACTGGGGGAAGTGGAACACTTCATTGCATTTGAAGAATGAGGAAGACCGACTGAAGCTCGTCGAGCTAATGTATGCCCACAGTTGACACAGCTTTATTAATACATGCTGACATTTTGACAGCAAAGAAGCCGATGTCGTGGTCGAGGGCTACCGGCCTTCCGTCATGGAGAAGTATGGGCTTGGGCGAGAAGAGATCTTCAATCTGCTCAAGGACCGCGGCCGCGGCATCATCCACGTCAAAGAGAACTGTTATGGCTGGAACGGACCGTGGCAGGGGAGAAGCGGATGGCAGCAGATCAGCGATGCAGTGAGTTCGTTCCAATACGATGGCCACGAATCTGCAGTTGACAATTGGGGTAGTGCTGCGGTGTATCGCTGGCTTACGGAAAGGCGATGGGACTTGACGAAGCTGTCACTCCGGTCTTCCCAAACTCGGACTACTGGTCAGACTTTCTCACATTTTCTCGTATAGCACGGGCTGACCACGTATAGCACTGGCCTCATCGGCGCAACATCTGTGCTTCACGCACTCATCAATCGAGCTGAAGAAGGAGGATCATACGGAGTCAATGTTGGTTGCCAGATCGACATGACTATGCGCAAGACTGACCACTCTGACAGGCATCGTTGAACTACTACTCTCAATGGCTTGTCCGCTCCGTCGGCGAATATCCCACCAACGTCTGGCAAGAAGTTTGGAGCCGCCATGGCTCTCCTCGATTCCGAAACTATCACGCCATGTCGTATTCGATTCCAGCAATGCTCGGCCTCTTACACGAGCACGACGAGAAAGTGCTGTTCAATCCGGACTTCTTTGAGCAGAAGCATTCCAAAGCTCTGGGCTTGACGTTTGTGCAGCCAAAGCCTGTGGCACACTTCGAAGACCTGAAATTGCACTATCACGTTGGCACGCGAGGCAATGCCACCGACCAGCCGTATTGGCCGAAGGATTTGAGCGTGGAGGTGGTGGTATGATTGTGTAGTATGCGACAGGAGACACAACCGCTGTTGTGACGAATGCTTCAATTCGTAGGAGATTCGCATTCGATTCATCTATGTCGTAACAGTGTCGTGGTGCTCATTTGCACTTCCCTTCGTGCGTCGGATCTCCGTCCAGCTCTCCAGAGATGCAGTCTTTCCATGATATCGCCGCCGCAGAAGGCCACCAAGATGGAACAAGCAACAACGCAAGCCGTAACAGTCAGTGCCACGGCCCAGAAGATCCACTGATTATAGGCCATGTCGCGAATGTCGGCAGTGTTGATTCCGAAGAATGAGGAAACAAAGTTGAGTGGCAGGAAGATGATGGTGACCACGGTGAAGACGAGGATTGCCTTTCCGTGATCTTCGAGACGGATGTTAACCAACTGAATCGTCCGGTTAACGAGTCGTTCGCTATTGTCCCGCAGGTCTCGAAGATCGATCAGTTCTCTTTCCAGATTATCGATCAGTTGCGCTACAGGGTCATGGAGGAGGGAGGATGACAGTTGCCGGAACGTCGAGTGTCGAGAGATGAGTCGTCGGGCTTCATGATCATTGACCTCGCCGTGCCGCACAGATATCGCTTTTCGACTTGTGGTTGATGCCGAATCAGGGTCTCCTTTCGATTTGATGGCGTCCAATGTTGATTGCAATTCACTGATCATATCAATTTGCTGTTCGGTAACTTGAATGACGATGTTCAACTCCTCCTGACATGCGATGAGGTCCATCACCAGCTTCGTGCTCGGAGCACGATGGAGACGGTACTGAAGGTTGCCTAGATGACCGCTGTATCGGTCCGACAAGCAGAGTATCATGTCGGGCCAAAAATTACGATGTAGCATGCCGACGGCACCACTGAGACTGGCTATTGCATGTGTCATGGCCGTGTACTCCGTGGTCTCGTTGGATCTGAAGAAGTTGTTCCTGATACCTCGGAACGCAACGTCGGATATCCTGGAGGCAAGTTGAAGAGGCGGCCAGCGGGACTTCCAGCTTTGATTACTTGAGAAGGTCACAATATGCTCAGAATCAATGGCCAAGATCCAGAGCTCGTCAACATTGAGACCTGACGGATAGTGACCATACCACTGTCGAACCTTGAGATCAAGCTCTCGATTTGTGCTCCACGGCTTGTACTTCGAGAAGACCTGAGAGCTTTCTCTATCGTTGGTGTCTTCTAGACGGTAGAAGTGTTGCAGAACGGAGCGAACGACATGTGCGGACGATCTCGCGGAGAGAAAAGGCTCTCTTCTGTCGACCTGGAATCTGAGGGGAGGTGTACTACCATTTATCGTCCAGTCAAGAAAAGGCACAGATATCAGCATCGGGTAAATGCTGTCCTCGCCCGCTGCGGCGTCCGTCGACTGTGGTCTTAGCGTTTGGGAGAACGGAGCAAAGTATTTCCCATGCTTGGAGAACCGAGTCTGTCGTTGAACCGCCAGATCGAGCAGTCGCATAGAATCTGTGACATTATTCAGATCATCAGACAGTGCCCACAGGAAACCTTGGAGGTACTCTGGAAATTTGGAGGAGCAATGGACCCAACGACACTTTGCGGACTCGCTTGAGCTCTGAGAGCCATGCTGGCGCGACTCTAGTCTCAGGTGCCTCATCCACCCGAAGTCTTCTTCCAGATTGGTGAGTCGTTGTTTCTCGATGGGGTTTGCATTGGCACTGGCAATGCGTATGAAGCTCGCCGATGGCGTGTAAGCCGCTGCTTGCGGTACTAACTATACTCGATGGAATCCTTTCGCACATCTCTAACATGGCGCCGCGATCAGGTCGAAGCGTGTCCATGCGCACGTCGTTGACCAGTAGCTGTGCTGGCGTGAGCGGCTTCTGTCTCCATCTCGGGTTCGCATCGTAATTAATGGCGGGACTATCTTTGTCCTTGTTTGGATTCACGCGCCGGTCTGGTGGCATGGCATTGACATGTTCGGTCACGGTCAGTCCTCCGTCTGAGGGCAGCATGGAAGATGCATGCATGCATAGGGAAGGAGGCTGAGTGGGGGTGACCCCGACGGTCCGATGTATCCGACCGGCCGAATCTGCTTTGACGATCCTTCTCGCACACGAGCGAGGGAGGTACATATTGTTAAAGTATTGACATGAGAAGCGGACAAATGCTCCGGCAATAGCAATGAACAATGACCGGAAGGCAAGCATTGTGAGTGCTCTGCAGAAGTACAGGAAAACGGTGCTGGAATCGAACATGGCAGCCCTGCGGTTTGTCGTAGACTATGTTGAACAAGAGCCGCCACCTGAAGGTGTTCCAGAGCATGAAGTTCGCGCCTTACGATTGCAGCTACTGCGCGATGAGTATGGCGTTTATCTCGAGGACGATGTGGCTACATCAATACGAGACTTGTTATCAAAGGGCAAGCTTGACAGCCTGGTTGCAACGTGCTCGCTCGACGGGGTCAATTATGGCGACGTGGACGTGCTAGGACGTCGATCATGGCTCGAGGGCTTATGGGAAGAATTGTACAGCAGGGACGGCATGGCCAAGCGGCCAGATGCTTTTCCTGGAGACCTGGAGTATTTGTCGACACTTGTCTCTGGCATCTGTGGCCCATGCTTGCCTGTGCATCGCGAAAGGAACCAGTTCAGCCTCCTCACAGACATGAGAGATTTGAGCCAGTATCAAGGAGGGCGTGTCGTGGTCCCTCTGTCTCAACAGCAGATGGATGACAACGAGTTCAACGCCTTGTCTCCGGCATTCGAGGAATGGGATATATCAGTCGGATTGAGGATCGGAGATGGCCCTCGTGCATGGGGTGGTGGCTTTATCGTCTTCTGCCGACGACTAGACTCTGATCGCAATATATGGCAATGGCGATATGGTCTGCGAGATCAGACGTACCTCTAGCCAATTGTATGACACGGTGGAAGAGTTCTTGAAGTTCTACGCCACTTTTAACGCGGAGACGGAGCACAACATCGAGATCGTGCCGTTGGAACAAATATTGTAGCATTCAATCTAGATGGCGTATCACCAGCTCATGCTTTATGGACAGACCGCCTGGCCACTTTTGAGATGGTCTAGTCCGGCTGGACGACGTCGTGAAGAGTTCAAGCATATGTGCAAAGAGATACCCGGATATGGAGGTGGTTCTATCCGAGCTTGTATCCGAACATCCGGTACAGATTCGAATTTGCCCAAGCATGTTCCCTCCGTCGGATAACGCGATTGCCTTTTGCCGGCTGCTTCATCCTTCGAGGTCGCTGAGTCGGGACGCTCTGCCACGTCTGATTGCCTCTGCGACACTATGGCGTCGAAAGAGTTGCTGGAAAAGTTCAATGGCGTGCAAATGGCTGCGGCGGCAGACATGCACGTCCATCTACGGGAAGGAGACATGTTGGAGCTTGTCGTGTGAGCAGCTTTCCAATAAATCTCGCAGAGCATGTCTGACGATTCGCAGACCAACCATTCGCCAGGGCGGTGCGAATACCGTCTTCGTTATGGTACGAGAATGGCCTGTGGGAAACTGTCGAACTGAACTGACTTCGTCAGCCCAATTTGGTGCCTCCGATCACGACCGTGAAGCATGCTCTGGACTACAAAGAGCGCCTGGAAGAGCTCGAACCGAATGTCAAGTTCCTCATGTCGCTGTATCTTCACCCAAACATCCAGCCGGAGACCGTCGTAGAAGCGAAGAGGAAAGGCATAACCGGCATCAAGTCCTACCCGCACGGCGTTACGACCAACTCGACGGATGGAGTGCTATCTTACGAGCAGTTCTACCCGGTATTTGAGCAGATGGAAAAGGAAGATATGGTTCTCAATCTCCACGGCGAACTCCCGCCTTCAGCTGGCGCCGACATCACTGTCCTCAACGCAGAAGAAGCCTTCCTGCCTACCCTCCTCGACTTGCACCGCCGCTTCCCTAAACTTCGAATCATCCTGGAACATTGCACTTCCGCAGCCGCCATTGATGCTGTCAAATCATGCGGTGATAATGTGGCGGCCACGATCACTGCTCATCACATGTTTCTGACGGTAGACGACTGGGCCGGGGATCCACACTGCTTCTGCAAACCTGTTGCGAAGAACCCATCCGACAGACGTGCACTTCTGAAGACCGTCATCAGCGGCAACCCGAAATTCTTCTTGGGAACAGACTCTGCGCCTCATCCTGCAATCTCCAAGCGAGGCGACAAGGTCGCGGCGGGAGTCTTCACTCAGCCTCATGCTGTCGGGCTTGTTGTCAATGCGCTCGAGTTGGGCGTTGAATTGGGCGTGTTGAACCCGGACGACGTGACTATCGAGAAATTGGAAAACTTCACCAGCAACTACGGCCGGAGTTTCTACAAAGTTGAGGATGAGAAGAAGGAGAGGATCACGCTGAGCAGATGCTCGGCCTCTATCGCGGAGATCCTGCGCAGTGAGAGTGGATCGGTGGAAGTTGTGCCGTTCCGTCGAGGAAAGATGACCTGGGGTACCATTTGGACGTGAGGACACGGTGCTTGTGCTTTGAAAAATTGAAGTCTCGAACAGCTCTTCAGTGCCACTGAGGTCGGCTGTACCATAGAAGACGAACGAAAGCGCCACGAGGCAACCTTTTATTCTGTTACGATCAAACCTCAACAATGGACAAAGCTCTCCATGCCGCTTCTACTGTGAAAGTTGCGAATTTTTATGTTCATTCCGTGGTGGGGTCTCGCTCCCAAGTCGTCCGAGGTCGGGCAGCGAACTCCACTTCCTGCCCGACAACGTTGCCCGGGATCTGATAACAACAACCTCAGTACAGACCTGCACCATCTTCGCTCATTCCCATCTCGAGAAAGTCCCCGAACATTGAAGCAAAGCTACGATGCGAGAGTGATACCGCAAGACGTAGCCATCCTCAAATCGGCACGATGCCACGACCGGAGCTTGAGCAGCAACCCTACTTTCTGAACGCCAGCTCTCTCGGCCATCTGGAAGGTCTAACCTTCATCGATCCATCTACATCCCAGCCATCCTTGACGTTCTTCGGCGGCATTCCATACGCATTGCCACCCGTCGCAGAGCATCGCTTCCGAGCACCCCGAAGACTTCCCAAGCACTTTCGCTATGGCACGAAAGCGAGTCCCGGACGGTACAATCGCGTTGCGGGCGTCTGTCCGCAACCAGGCTGGCTGGGTCCTGCTGATGAGCAATTGTGGGATGAAAATTGTCTGTTTTTGAATGTTTATGTTCCTGGCGGGCAGGCGCCTAGTGGAGGCTGGCCCGTATTCTTCTACATCCACGGCGGTATGTCAAGGGCTCGACGGGTACGGGCTCGAGGTCACCCTGACGCATTTCCTAGGATTTTTGCAGTGGGGAGCACCCAACTTCGATCCCATCAAAATTGCTCCGCTGCTGAATTCTGCGTTCAAAGCCATCATCGTGGCCCCAGCTTACCGGCTGAATGCTTTCGGCTTCATATCAAGCAAAGAGCTTGAGCTAGAGGCTCAAGAGAATGGGGAGCCCGTTGGTAATCAGGGTTTCTGGGATCAAAGGCTCGCTCTGGAGTGGGTGGCAGATCACATCTCAGAATTCTGTGGAGATGCGAACAAGGTTTGTGTTGGAGGCTACAGTGCTGGGTCTCACAGCAGTTTCCACCAACTCGCTCACGAGTTGTACTTCGTTCCTGATCACAAAGCTATTATCAAGCGGGCGATATTGTGGTCGAACTCACCTGGGGGTAAGACGATCCGGGCATCACAACATCCGTTACGCACTGACACTTCCTAGTCCAACCCCGAACGACAGCACAACACCAAGCGCAGTTCGATGAGTTGCTGTCCACTCTCGGCATTTCACTGGCTCTCTTACCCCATGAAAAGCTTCAGCGTCTGCGAGCTCTGCCACCTCGAGACATTATTGCTGCCCAAAACTCTCTTCAAATAAGCGAGTTTCGTGCCTGTTCCGATGGTGCCTTCGTATCCAAGTCCATGATTCATTCTATCAACACTGGAGACTTCGCTCAACGCATGAAGCGTCGCGGAATTAAATTGATGAATGGCGAGTGTCGAGACGAGCATTCCCTGTACGCGGCATGGAGACCGCCCGTAACGTCGACATATGATGCTGTCAAAGTAAGACTGTGCGGTGACTATCCGCCTGGGGTGGTGGACAACTTGATGTCGTTCTACTGTGGAACCGATAAATCTCTTCCTCAAGGAGCGAGAGATTGGCAGGATGCCTTTGGAAGACTATATGCCAACATGCAAGTCCACTCTCTAGAACGAGGCTTTCACGAGGCTCTGGAGAGAGGAGGACTGAGATATGGAAAGGATGTCTTTCGATATCGATTTGACTGGCGAACCAGCGGCTGCAACCTACCGAAAGACTGGGGCGTGACACACTCTACGGACATGGACATCTGGCTCTGGGGTTTGGATTCAAAGGACGGGCTGACAGACAAGGAGAAGGTCGTACTCAGGCCGTGGAATGAAGCATTTGCGAAATTTGTGAAGGGAGAGGAGATGCCTAGTCTGTGGGGGACAAAGGACGTGAGAAAGATGGTGAGGTTGAGAGAGGACGGAGAGACTGATGTTTGGATCGACGATAGGTGGGAAGAGGGAGTGCAGTGTTGGCGGGCAGTGAATGAGTCCAAAGGAGGCCTGTTGAACTGGATCCGATCGAGGCTGTAGAAGCTACAACCACCACGCAGGGGCTGCTTGCAGAGTCCGCTTCTGGACGCATCTCGATGTCTCGATATCCGATCACATTTCTACTGGTATGTGTCACCCCCGACGCCCGTATCGCACAGCGTGTCTCTCGTCATGCACGAACCCACCGACACAATCCCTGTGAACGCAAGCATCCGGAATACCCCACAAGGGAACCGACCTCTATACTCATACAGCGCACAATAGAAGGGATAAATTGTCGCCGATCGGCAT
The DNA here is from genome assembly GCA_000223825.2 of Zymoseptoria passerinii SP63. NCBI lineage: Eukaryota > Fungi > Ascomycota > Dothideomycetes > Mycosphaerellales > Mycosphaerellaceae > Zymoseptoria > Zymoseptoria passerinii. The sequence goes on from AFIY01000418.1 coordinate 82,619, forward strand.
CGATAGGCAAGCTGCAGCTCTTGCAGCGAACTGGCCTACCTCATTGTTCAGATGATTGCTACACTGGCTCCGCACTTGCGGAAAACTGCGTTTGACCGCCACAATGCAAGCAGCAGCCATCCGTGCCTTTGAGACAGGACAACAAGCTTGCTCCATCTGCGAGACAATCAATACCAATCCGAACTAGCACGCAAATTGGACACTTGACAACGGTCGTGCTATATATGAGGGTTGTCCGCGATCTAATGCTGGGTTCATCACTGTACACCGAACAACACTCTTTCGTACCCAAGGACGTACAATCAACTACACACCGTTCCTATCCCGAAGTACGACTCCTACGTCTACAATACCATACCCGCGGCGGTCAGAATACACACCACAATCTACAAAACATCAGGACGAAGACATGACCAACTCCACAGTCTACGGTCAAGCCCTCCCTTCCCATCTCCCTACGACCCTTCCTCAGCAGCAGCCTCGACTCGTCTACTTCATCACTCGTCCGGGCAACCTTCCAGTGGCTCTCATCCCAGTCGACGAACTGCCACTCTCCGTAAAACTCGTCCACGCACCCAGAGTCTTGACTCCAGATCAGACGTATGGCATGCATTACGTTGGAGCGGCGCCGGTGAGTGGCGGTCTGTTCGCTCTCGAGGACGAGGAAAAGTCGATTGAGAAGGAGGAAGAACTCTACAAGCCAACAGCTGTGCTGGGTGGTCCAGTACAGCCTGCGCAGCTCGCACCAGAGACCGTGGGTCACCGTCGGCAGCAATCCTCCATCAACCCTCGCTCTACGCCTCCACCCAGCTCGACTGCCACCTCCTGGCGCCGCGCCACCCCTACTCCACAAGTCTCCGACGCCGACACCGCCCTCAAGGCCATACTCAACTCCCAGACTGGCGCTAACGCCGCCTCTCGCCTCAATTACCGCCTGAACCCTACCAATACCTTCACCCACGTCCCACCATCCGGCACAATGCCAGACCCGGACAAGAAAGAGTACTGCACCTACTGGATCTTACACGGTGACTGTGGTTTCCAGCAGCAGGGATGTCGATTCAAGCACGAGATGCCTGGCAGGGAGAAGTTGCGGGAGATTGGAATCTGGAATGTGCCGCGGTGGTGGGCGGAGAGAGAGTGTGCCGTCAAGTTGGGCGGGGATAAGAGGGTGGGAAAAGTGCAAGAAGTGGCAGAGTGGTTGACTGCTCCGGTGGGTGGGAACAAAGTGAGAGTAGACTCGTGCTCTTCTTCTTCATCTGGTGGCAGTCGAGGATCGGATGCCGATGGAGAGGCCAGTGAGATTGAAGCAAAGAACGTGAAGGAACAAGTCGTGAAGTCGACTGTCAAAGCCGGCGATCACAGCATCCTGAAGCCAGCCACACCTCCTGCTCGCCCCAACACGCCGACCGCCACGCACAAGCACTCCATCAGCGCATCGACGACTTCGCCTTCAAAGACCGTCGATCTCCTTATCGACTTCTCTCCTCTGATTCCATCGCCAGCACCGAGCGGCACATCTTCGACTTGCAAGTCAACAGCCGCCAACACGCCTGTGATCACTCCTGAGTCCTCTCCTGACTTCAAATCCCAATCAGCTACCATTAAGCCTGTCCAGCCAGCCATACCATCTACAGGACATAGCCGATCCACAAGCTCCAACTCCGTCAAAATCTTTGTCCCTCGCGGCGAATCTCCTGCTCACCACATCGCTGCTCATCACCATCACCGCATCGCCAGTCTCTCGCGTGACAAGAAGTTGTCCGCTGCGGCTGGCCGCGCATCTCCTCCATCAGCCCCGACCCCTACTACTTCGTCCTCCACGCCACGCGGTCGACAAGGCAGTAAAGACATTCCAAAGCCAAATCCTTTCATCGCAAGTGGGTCCGAAAAGTCGAAGAACGCCGTCCCACTTCGACACCTGATCGAGCAGATGAGGCAGGCCAATGCAGGTAGTGCGGGTGGATTGATGGCGTCTCGGCATGCAACTGTGCCTTTCGTGGCTGGTAAGGAGAGCAGAAAGATGGCGGATGCTGATGTGAAGAAGGACGGAGAAGATAGGAAGAGAGGCGTGAGAGGTGGCAAGAACCAGAGGGAGAAGATTGAGGCGCGGGTCAAACGTGAAAGCCGTGGTGGTGTGGTGAAGGGTGAGGTGAGAACGAAGAGGGCAGGGACTGTTGAGAAGAAAGCTTGAGCGCTCTCGAGGACTTGGACCTGAAGCGTGCGACGGCGGCGGCGGGCACGGCAGCGAACGACATTGATGACTGCGCGAGCGATTGAGAAGATTTTGGCCTGCACGGCTTGATCAAAGATTGAGCATTTGATTCGATATATGTATACTGCGAGACATAGATGAGAGACCTAACGTAGCGATATAGATGAGTTCAATCAACAGGATACTTTACTCTTTCGCCTGGCCTTGATTTCGCCTTGACGGTGTACCGTATGGTGTCAGCACTTTCCCCTGCATTCTGTCTTGCTCTTTCCCAATTGAGACTTCCAGTCCAAGACCACTAGTAGCAGCGCCCGAACAGCCGCTGATAATACTAAGTTTTCGTTTTACCACGGGTTGATGAATGAGAAGTCTACCCTGCCAGCCAGAGATGACCTTCTTGGAACTGTTGTCATCCATCCTTGGTACACATGCGGAGTCGTCGCGGCATCGTCTTCTATCCCGACTTCATGGGCGTTCCGGCACCATCTTTGACCCGGCTCTTTATCTTCTGCATGTCCTCCTTTCTTGAGAAGTCGCTGGCCGATCTAGATCGGTACTGTGCGGATGGATCGAGCCAAGTATGGAGGAAGCATGTCCATCGAAATGAATGTCCGGCAAAGACAGACGATGGCACGATGCTCCATGCCGTCGTCGTCGACGACGATAGTCGGTGTAGCCTTCGAGGAGTTGAGTCCGCTGCTGCTGCAAGATTAGGCGATCGGTCGGCTACGCGGACCACAGTCTGTCTCAAGCTCCTCTCAAACGTCTGCAGCGCGATGTCTTCCGCATCGGAAGCCACTTCTTCTTTATCACCGTCAGAATGCTCATAATGTCAAGCACGTAGCACTGCTTCGCGATCAAAGCGATGTCTGCTGGAGCGCGCTCCATGAAGAAAGCAGAACACGTCGAGACAAAAAAAAAGGGAAAAAAAAGAGCACGCGTGGTAGCGGAAGATCAGATCGGGTACGATCTCGATCGATACCATCCATGGGTCACGTGAGAAGTCACAATGCTGGACAGTGAACTCATCAGCGATGCGATTGAAGATGGTCTTCGGTGCGTAAGAAACAGTGTCGCAAACTGAGACCATATCGAGCTGTGTTTCGCAGCAGTGTTGATCGTCGTGTCTTTCCATTATTGCTGTCCAGCCCTCGTTGTACCTCTCGCTGCCGAGGACACGGAAACGGATTTGACAAGAAAAAAACGTCCGAGCGTCCAAATTGCTGACGAAGCGCGGCAAGCTCTTCGCCGCTCTGAATTTCTCAATAATAAGCCTGCCCTCCTACGTCACCCTCTTTCGTCACTCTCCTCTCATCAGCATCATCGTCACGCGCAGCAGAAACTGAACAACTGCAGGTCGCGTCGTACCAACCACCACCAGGAAGGATCGACCATTATCACAGAGGAAGGAGAGAATTGAGGTCGCAGGGCTTGGCTATACCGCAACACGACGAGGACCTTCATTGTCGTCGTGAAACTTCACTTTTGCGCGCGCACAATTCTTTGTCGCTCGCCCGTCGCAATTTGGTGTCTCTCACCAGTCAACAGCGAATACGTCACGCCGCTCGCGGGCCTACAAACAGCGACCCATTCACCAACCCAATACCGCAGGCGACATATCCATCAGGTCATCAGTCGAAAGAGGTATGTCCATACCGTGTTTCCAGTGTGTGCTGATGGTGTGATGAGGAAGTGGTCGAGCCAGGTCGCCGTTGCGTGGGACGTGGTGCAATAATTCGCCACCCTTTCACCTACTGCCGGGACTCGACCACGGCTCGCCAGATACCTTCCCACGGGTGTGAGGACTGCGAGTACCGAACAGTGCTAACACGACGTGTTGCCTGTAGGAAAAATAATCGAACACCTGTCAGCGACGGGTGTGTGTGAAGAGAACTGAAGTGGGCTTGTTCAAAGAAGAGAGACCAGTGATCGTCCGAGCTCGAAACAGCACCTGCCCTGGGCAACACCGGCCGTGACATCATCAACATCATCCGTCATCGCCAGAACGCCCATCCCGCCTCTTGCCCATCAAACATCCCGACACAATGGCGGCTGTCGCTTCGAGGTCCAACAACAACTCTCCACACCTGACCAACAAGAGTCAGACTGGCTCGCCGGCGCCAAAGCGCGATTCTTTAGGTACGTTGTTGTCGTGTCCTCGACTGACTGTCTTGGCCTCCGCTTCCTTCGATACTCTCCCTCATCGATAGCGTTGATCGATGCGACTTTCGGTCGTCACTCCACATGGGCATGGAACACACCGTCGTCGTCATAGCTTCGCGACAATGCCCGCCGCCAGCAATACGTCCACTTTAACCACCACGGTAGCTGACATCCTCACCAGACCAGAAAAAGGAAGCGCCTACCAGTGGTGACCTCAAACCAGGTGAGCGTTCCTCCCGCGACACTTTCTACACTGCCTCATCATCCATGCGACTTCACGCGCTTGCGCAACCACTCTTCGGCAACCTTCAATGCATATACTAACATGCCAATCCTAGCCGCGCCCGTGCTCACCGTCAAGTCTCCCGACGACGCCGACGTCAAAGCAACCCTCCCAGCCAATGCGCCTCTTGCGCCGCCACCAAGACCAAATCAAAACGGCAACGGCGATAGCGACTTATTCGGCGAGCAAAGCACGACTCATCTGTCCAAGGAGCCCAACCCTTTCGAGAACGCCTTCGGAAATCCCGTCGAGACACCTGGAAAGACACAGCTTCCTGGCGTGACCAGTCTCACATCGCCGGCATCTCTCCTTCCTGGGATCACGCCTGGCTGGCCGGGCTCCCTCCGTTCTGGTCCACTCAGTCCTGCTATGCTTACCGGCCCGACAGGGTCCAACGACTACTTCAACAGTGACCACCACTTCGCGGGCAGTTTCCCAACGCCCAACGAGTCGTCCCTCCGAACTGGTCTGACGCCTGGTGGTGGCGGGTCCATGTTCCCGCAGCCATCACCAAACTCTCAGGCCTTGTACAATCAATTACAAAACGGTGGCGCAACACCGGGTACTCTCGATTTCCATCGTACGGCGATGAACGCTCGTGCTCAAAACCAGGTCAACAGTTATAATAGCAACCTTGGACCATCCGCGACTACCCAGCCACCGCAGCAGAACCCCAACATTCAGCCCGATCTTGACAGCAAATCGTTCAACCCCAACACCTCGCAACCGCAACACGATAACCAAGACCCATTCGGATCTCACCAGACCAACGACGCAGCGAACGGGCTGTTCATGCTTGCGCAAGCCGGTGGGCAGCAGCGCAACAACTCCAACTACCCCATGCAACATCAGCCTCAACAGTCCTACCAGCAGCAGCCTCAACAACAAAGCGCCCACGACACAAGAGGGAAGGGAAGCATCGGGACCATGTCAGGCGGTAGCACCGACGGTGGTGAAGGTCAATACTCTGACGATGGAGATCACAAGCCGCAGACGCGGAATGGTCGCGGTGGCAAGAAGGGGTCGACTGGCAAGGCTGCTAATGGCAAGCGGAAAACCGAGGAAGCCCCTGCCAAAGGTCCCGCCAGCAAGAAGCAGCGTGCTAGTATGGCGATGTCTGAAGAGCCGGAGGACGAAGATGATGGCGGTGAGATGAACGATACGCACGAAGATGGCCGGAAGATGACCGACGAGGAGAAGCGAAAGAACTTCCTTGAGCGGAATCGGTCAGTGGATATGACACCTTGTCGAGATTGAAGCTTTGCTAACACATTCGCAGAGTCGCCGCCCTGAAGTGTCGGCAGCGCAAAAAACAGTGGCTCGCGAATCTGCAACAGAAAGTCGAAATCTTCAGCACAGAGAACGATGCGCTCGCCGCTACCGTCACGCAACTTCGTGAGGAGATTGTTGGCTTGAAGACATTGCTCATGGCGCACAAGGACTGTCCCGTGTCCCAGGCGCAAGGAATCTCGGGCATGGCAATGCAGCAGATCGCGGGCGACGCGCAGCAACATTACGCCAATCCGTACGGTATGATGGGCCAGGGAATGCAGGGCATGCAGCAACAGCAGCAGCAGGGAATGCAGCAGAGGAGATAGGATCCCTCTGAGGGCGTCTTCATTAATTCGCATCCCGGAAACCTGAGCCACCCGGAAACGACGCCGACGAGAAGTAGAGACTACAGCGGTCAAAGCCGGTTGGAGAGCGCCATGCGACGGGAGGACCACATGTTCACTTCTCCTGCGACCCAGCCTCCTGCGACCGAGCATCGTGAGGTGGCAAAGTGAGCTGTTGATGAAGGTGTCGCGTACATGAGCAATTGAGCGAAGGATGAAGCGGGAGGCGAGGGCTCCCAGGCGCGTTGACGAACATGTCTTATTATTGACTTTATTATTGACCTTTGGCGCGAACGTGACGATGAGGGAGGGTTGCACATAGAAAGTGTGCCGGTATTCGATCCGACGTTGGGCGAGTAGGACGGCACATGCGCCATCGTTTAGACGCAGGTATCCCTGATGTGCAAAGGACTAAACGCAAGGGAATGGAATTGGACTGGAAAAATACAACTCATTGCGTTTCGATCAGGAGTACTGGTTAGAATGTATCGGGTTCAAGTCTGAAGTTATAGCGATGTGCATTGTGCTCAATGCTTGGATCGACGGTGATGTTGGAGTGAGCGACTGCCCGGCTTCGGTCTATTCACGCGAACGGTCTTGAGGTCATCTCTCGCGAGTGGAATGGCAGCGCAAAGAGCGTCTCGGTCCAATATGCCGATTGAAGTTTTCACATGTCGTTGCGGTACCTTATTAGTTCACGAGGTAGATCTCCCCGACCCCACAAAGCGCGTCATGTCAACAGCGAATCGCGTCCAACTCCAAGTGTGCTGTACTTTCCACAAACAACACGCCAATTCGCAGAATACTGCTCCACGCCTCTCATCACGATCCAGGCAGCGGCAAAACCGAGCAACGCACCTTGTATGCCATCGTATCTAGGAGACATGCGCTGAACAGACAGCATTGACCGCTACACCACAATGCGCCAACATCTTCCTCTCAACATATTCTGCACGAAAAGACATCGCACCACATCTACCAACTCCACTCGACTAGACGGATTGAGATAATGGCCTCGACACCGCATCATCCACCAACGACTCCCTCAACCCGCCAAACCCGTGTCGAAAATGCCCTGACTTCCCTCCTCGAACGTCTCGTCCCACCACAAGCTCCCCACGAATCCGAAGAATCAGCCGACGAACGCTGGGACGAAGCAAATGGATTCGCCGTTGACGAGATCGCGCGCGCGGATCGGGAAGGGCAAGTTCCAGGTGAAGGAGAAGACGTGGGATTCGTAGCGGAACTGATCAGACGGAGACTGAGGACGCAAGGAAGGGAAGATGTCGATGAGGGGAGATTTTCGAATCTATATGAGAGATTGGTGGCACAGCCGGTTCTGGGGAAGAAGTGGGGTATACTTTGGTTCTTGCTGAAGATGAGTGAGGATCAGAATCGGCAGGATGAAGGTCATGAGGGGGATGGGGATGTTGGTGGAGACGCGATGGAGATTGACGAGGAGCCACAGGAGGAAGGGCGGGATAGTGCAGACGCAAGACATGTTCGTAGGCAAGAGAAGAAGGCGGATCTGAGGAGGGATAATGGAAAAGGGTACGAGTCGCGGAATGAGGTGTTCGACGATGCGTTTTCGAGGAACGGTCTAAATCAGGTACCGGCCGCAAGAGCAGTGGGAAGTCCAGCGCAACCACCAGTATTGCCAGCGGGAAGGGAGAGAGGATCTGTACCTCCACCACCGAGAACGAGGAGGGACGAGACCACCCAACCAGACATCACGACGCGAAAGCCAGGCGATGCATTGGAGCCCTCAGAAGCGGCGCTCTTGAGGGATCTGCCGTTCACACTACAAGGACTTTCGTCGACGAATCTTCAATTTGCGGATAAACAGTCCTTGAAGCTACCACCCACTCTACCGGTGCCACTCATAGCACTCCTGCACACCCTCGCCGAACCATCATTACTGTACAGGTCACTGGCGGAGTTCGTGGATGGTAACGATGGAGGTCTGGTGGGTCAAAGTCTAAGGTCAGCGATTGGAGTAGAGTTGAGATCATATCTCGGCCTGGTCGCTACTCTCGAAGGACAGATCCGACGAGCGCTGGCGCAACTCGACGAGAAGTTGCCACATGGAGGACTCGGAAAGACCGGCGTGACGTTGAAGAGATGCGTAGTGTGGACAAGAGAAGCCACTCTCGGCCTACGACTGATGAGCGTCATCGTCGAGTCGGCGAAGGGCAAGAAAGGAGGCGAGTTGATCAGTTTGATCCACAGCTTCTCCTCTTCCCATGGAGATCCGTTCGTGCATACGTTCGCGGAGCGATTGCTCACGCAGATTACACGGCCATTCTACAACATGCTGCGAGCATGGATCTACGATGGAGAGCTTGAAGACCCTTATCAGGAGTTTTTGGTATACGAGAATGCGGACCATGAAGACAGTGGAGCCACCAGCGTATGGGAGCACAAATACCGCTTGCAAGAAAGCATGATACCCTCGATCATGACACCAGACTTCGCGACCCGGGTCTTCCTCATCGGCAAGTCTTTAAACTTCATCCGCCATGGCTGCGGCGACAGCGCCTGGGTGGAATCCTACAGCAAGTCGGCGTCGAAAGAGCTGTCTTACGGCGATACCGCCAATCTCTCCAGCAGCATCGACGAAGCCTACAAAACCGTCATGGCACGCCTCATCTCCCTCATGGAAACGAAATTCGCCCTCTTCTCCCACCTCCTCGCATTGAAGAAATTCCTCCTTCTCGGCCAAGGAGACTTCATCGCCTTACTCATGGAATCTCTAGCCTCCAATCTCGACCGGCCCGCCAACTCGCAATATCGTCACACCCTCACCGCTCAACTCGAACACGCCATCCGGAATTCCAATGCTCAACACTCCCCACCCGATGTCCTCCGCCGCTTAGACGCTCGCATGCTCGAACTCAGCCACGGCGAGATCGGCTGGGACGTCTTCACACTCGAATACCGTATTGACTCACCTCTAGACGTCATCGTCACCCCGTGGGCGAGTAAGCAATACCTCAAAGTCTTCAACTTCCTCTGGCGCGTCAAGCGTGTCGAGTTCGCTTTGTCCACTACATGGCGGAGGGTACAGACCGGTGCGAGAGGCGTACTCGCTGCTGTGAGTGATACCTTGGGCAAAGACTGGAAATTGGCCCGCGGTGCGCTGGCCGAAATGGTTCACTTCGTCGATCAGCTGCAATACTACATCCTGTTCGAAGTCATCGAAGCCGGGTGGGAAGGGCTGCAGACTGCTATGCGACAACCCGGCGCCACGCTGGACACGCTCATCGGTGCTCACACTGCGTATTTGCGGTCCATCACAAGGAAAGGGCTGCTCGGCGGTGGAGGGGCGAGCGTGGACTTCACGGCCCAACTGCACGAGCTGCTGAAATTGATGCTGGGCTATCGGGAGGCGGTGGATGGACTGTACTCGTATAGCGTGGCGGAGTTCACGAAGGGACAGGAGAGGAAGGCGATGATCGAGACGAGGACAAAAGCGGGGCGGTGGGGAATCACAGAGGAGGACGAAATGATGGACTCGCCCACCTTTGCGACCGGACGCAAAGGCGGGGAAGATGCCGACTCTCCGCTACCACAACTTCTACCGTTGGGCAAAGACGGTGCTGGAGTGGAGACGAATATGCTGGAACAGATCCGCGGCAGGCTGAAGACGTTGGGTGTCGAGTTCCGCTCGAGGGTCAATGTTTTGCTGGGCGATCTTGCGTATCAGCCGGATGTGGATATGAGGTTTTTGGCGGTGGTGATGAATTTCAATGAGGTCTACACGCCTGTTAAGAGGAGGCGGCAGCAGGTCAAGACGGGTGACAGAGAGAGGCATGCGCAAGCTGGGGCGAGCTCGGTGAGGAGGTAGGCGGAGCCGACGAAGGGTGGGTCGATGCATTGATGAGAGATCGTTTTCGATAGGTTCGAGACCATGATGAACGATCAGAAGGCCAGCCGCTTCTTGACCATGGTTCGGTAGCTTTGACGACCAATCTAGTGAGATAGGTGTTGAGGTCCAAGTACCAGAAACGAACACGATATATTCGACAACTTCGTGAAGGATCAGCTGGACAATGGCCATTTGCTAGCACAGCACCATCGTGGCAATGTTCGATGCATGTGAAAGTGAACATAATGAACCTCACACGGGTCATCCCGCGCACTAGACCGATAGAGGAAGTTGCGAAGTTACGTCAACCTTCTACTTTTGGCGAACCGCATTTGAAGCTCCTCTCATCCTCTCACAACAAACACATCGCAAACATGGTCGACGAAAAGACTCCGTTGGAGCCTCCACCGGCATACGATGGCGAGAAACGCTCGCCGTCACCTAACCTACCGACGGGTGCGAGACCCAATGGCCCGCGCCCGCCACTTCCACTGGAACTGCCTGCTCTTCAGATGATTCGCGGGAAACGAGTAATCCTCGCTTCTGCGTCGCCTCGGAGGAGACAACTACTCGCTCAGGTCAGTTTTACCCGTAGCACAGCCTTACCATCCCAAGTCCAAGGAACTGACTTCCTCAAAAAAAAAAGATCGGCCTCACGAACCTCGAAATCGTCCCCTCCACCCTCCCCGAGAACCTCTCCAAATCCCTGCCACCGTTCGAATACGTCCTCCAAACCGCCGAGCAAAAAGCCCGCCATGTCTACACCTCCACCATCGACGACACGGTTAAAGGCGAGCCGGTACTCGTCATCGCCGCCGACACGGTGGTAGCCACGCACATGGGTCAGATCCTCGAGAAACCCCGCTCGGAGAAAGAGCACTTCGCCACGCTGCGCATGCTCCGCGATCAGAATGGTGGCTGGCATAAAGTGTACACGGCGGTTGTGGTCATGGCGCCGTTGGACAGTCTGATGGATCCGGGCTATGCGATGGAGACGTGTGTGGAAGAGACGCAGGTGAAGTTTGACGAGAACGTGACGGATGATTTGATTATGAGTTATGTGAGGACGAGGGAGGGCGCGGATAAGGCGGGTGGGTATGGGATTCAGGGCGTGGGGAGTATTCTTGTGGAGAAGATTGAGGGGACGTTTGATAATGTTGTTGGGTTGCCGTTGAGGGCGACGCTGCAGTTGATTGAGAAGGTGGTTGTTGAGCCGGGTGTGCCGGAGGAAGTGGAAGATCTGTGAATGAGTGGTTTCAATGGCCCGACTAGAGGACTGGGAATACGTGCATAGCGACGGTCGAAAAAATATGAGCAATGTTATACCAAGAGGAGAGGTCATCCTGTCGTAGGCCCGCAGGCCTCTAAGAGCTACACTACGAGCACATTCGTCTCATCTTACAAATGCGTTTTCTTTCCACTTCCACAATCGAGCAACAAGTCAAAAGTGAAGGGGTGGTTTATCGATCAAAGCAAGCCTGCCAACTCCACGCTAAAAGTAACCTCAACGCCTCGCTCTTCGCCCTCTTCTCCCTACTGAAACATTGGCTGCATCTAGACTTGCACCTCTCTGTCGGCACGCATTCCTTCCAGCACAGCTTCGAGTCCTCCATTGCGCAGGCGAGCGAGCACTACGGACATGCCCTTCTGAGCCTTAGGCTGGCTCTTCTCGGTCCGCTGCAGGCTGATGGTTTCGACGGCAGAGCGAATGGCTCCAGATGTCCAGGAGTTGAACCAGCCTTGCTGAGGAGATTCCTCTTCCACTACCTCTTTCTCGGGATTTCCAATCACGGATGTCGCGGTGGCCTGCTGTCCCCATCGCTGCCTACGCTTCCGAATCTGCTCTCCGATACGGCTCTTGAGGGTCACGCTCACGTCAACATCGGTTCGCTGTACCTCGTTCGATTCAACGGCGCTGGACGGTCTGCGATAGGTCTGTCGCTCGATGACGGAGAGAACGTTGTTCCAGTCCAGGTTGCGGCTGTCCGTATGCATCCAGCCCTGCTTCACATCCACAATGCTCTTCTCGAGAATAAAACTTTGCGTGCTACCGTCCTCGTTCGCGCCTAATGTAGCCTTGGGCAGGAGCTTGAGCACCGGAGCTGGGATGCGAGAGCGCTTCACATGCAGTCGTACAGTAGTCAAACGTTGTGTTTCCGGGTCGAAGTGTCGAGAAATGGTATCGGTCGATGCGACATGGCGGCTGTATGGGTTGGGATATCGCAAGAAGTAGGCGAGTGTCACGGCAGAGAAGCCGTAGTCGTAGTCGTAGGTGGTCGAGTAAAATTTCACCATTGTTGCGCGGGCTGCCTCGTTGTTGGCGCAAGAGGCATCACCGGGCGATGATTGCGGAAACGATGATAGCTTTCGGATTGCACAGGATTACTGTCGGTATGTCGATGAAGAAGGAGAGTCTGGCTGTGGAGAAGTTGGTAATGGGCATCATCAGCTCGAGATCCTTGCGATCGATGCGCGCGAGCATCTGCAGACCTGTGGCGAGATCCTTGTCTTGGCATCGGGCGCGGAGAAACAAAGGCCGACGTCTTTTGGCGGGGCATTCACGAGTGACTCGGAGCTTCGTTCGTGAGTTTCAATTCACAAGATTCACTTCACGACCCATTGGAACGGCCTACTGTGAGCACACCAGGATATATTGGGTCAGAATATCCCGCTTCTTCACTTGCGTACACATCTCCCACAATGGCGTCAACAGAAGCTGTCGCGGCGCCGCCAGCTGTGGAGGAGAAGGCAGAAGAGAAGAAGCCAGACGTACAACAAATCGACCCTTACAACGTATCTGGAGGCGTGGATGAGGAGGGAAATGTCAAGGCCATCGATTACGACCGTCTCATCACCGAATTCGGAGTTCAACCTCTCACCGACGAGCATCTCAAACGATTCGAGCAAGTGACTGGAAAACCAGCGCATCGTCTCATGCGAAGAAAGCTGTTCTTCTCCCACCGCGACTTTGACAAGATCCTGGACGTATACGAGAAGTATGGCACGTTCATGCTGTACACAGGTCGAGGACCATCGAGCGGTAGCATGCACTTGGGACACACCGTGCCATTCCTCTTCACGAAAGAGCTGCAAGAGATGTTCGACGTGCCGTTGGTCATTATGTTGACAGACGACGAGAAGTTCCTCCACACACGCAACAAGAACAACGGTGCTAAGACGAAAGGAACTGCGCCTGAAGACTTCCTCAAGTTCGCTCACGATAATGCCAAGGACATCATTGCGCTGGGCTTTGACCCGAAGAAGACCTTCATCTACAGCGACTACGAGTTTGTGGGCGGACACTTCTACATGAATATATCCGAATTCGGATCGCTTGTCACAGTGAACCAAGCACAAGGAGCGTTCGGCTTCAACGGCAGCAGCAATGTTGGCCTGGTCGAGTACGGCGCAAAGCAGTGTGTGGCTGCATTCCCTTCTTCATACCCAGAGCTCTTTGGCTACAGAGATTACCGGGCACCCGACTACGATTCATCGGCAATTCGGAGACACAAACCTCTTTCCAAGATCCCAACTTTGATCCCTTGCGCCATCGATCAAGAACCATACTTCCGCATGTTGCGAGACCGCTGCGATCGCATGATCGACCCTCACCCAAAGACATGTCTGATTCTCTCAAAGTTCTTGACAGCACTGCAAGGACCGGGCGGCAAGATGAGCGCGTCAGATCCCAATTCGGCCATCTTCATGTCCGACACACCCTCCCAGATCAAGAATAAAATCAATAAACACGCCTTCTCCGGTGGACAAGAGACCATGGAGGAGCAAAGAAAGCTCGGCGGGAATCCAGATGTCGATGTCGCGTATACGTACTTGTCGTATTTTCTCGAAGACGATGCTGAGCTAGAAGTTCTGTACAAGAAATATCGCAGTGGCGAGCTCTTGACTGGAGAGATGAAGGCGCGCTGCATTCAAGAGCTGCAAAAGTTTGTTTCGGAATTTCAAAAGCGAAGAGAAGCAGTTACCGACGAGATCATGCGATCGTTTATGGTTCAGAGGAAGCTGGAGTTCAAGGGGAACCCTAGCCCGAGCCAACCGACTGCTGCGCCTACAAAACCTGCGGGTGAGGCGAATGGCAGTGCTGAGGGGGAGAAGGAGGGCGCGGGGGGTAAGGATGGCAGAGGAACGAAATCGGAGAGGAAGTTGGCAAAGCTGGCCGAGAAGAAGGCGGAGAAGGAGGCGGAGAAACAGGCACTGGCTGATAGGACAAAGGATGCGTAGATTCGATCAAGATACATGCCCTGTTGTCTGAAGGAAAAAAGCAAGAGTAGATCGTCCCGCCGAAGAAGATGCAACTCGAAGCGTCCGCTCGCCGGCTTGTCGGTAATAGCTGGATCTCCCACCGTAGTGAACAGAGGATAGTCCTAGCAGTACCCGGACCGTAAGCTTGGAAACGAGGAGGTTTGCGACCTTCGCCGCGATACAGAGTCAACAGCTAAACATGTCCTGCCTCATCAGATGTCAATGTGTCATCAGCCATAACGCGTTGACAAGCCTGATGCCTTCTGCAATAATGACACGGGTAGGTCTATCGGAGAGATTGCCATGTGAGTGGATCATAGTTCAGCATAATAATGCTTAAAGTTCTCTATATCTATATTCGTCTCTAAGATATCCAGATCAGGACAGAAACGATGTGCACTGACAATGTGCATAGATATGAGCTTCTGCGCTCAGAAGGTGAAGCGCATCAAGCCCGGGTTGAGGAGCAATGGCAACAAGAAGTGACCGGCAAGCACCATGCTCAACGGGAAAATGGCGATGAACTCCCTGATCTGCCAGAACGGCGGAGCGATCGTCGCCATGACTCCCATCATAGCCGCGCAAACGATGACGAAGATCAGCGTTCCCTTGAATCGGCGGAGAACTCTGGGGATCTCCGTGAAGAATGTGGTGTTCTCGGCTTCCTTGCTCGTAGCGCCCCATGTCATGTTGATGCTGAAGAGGTGGGACAACAGCGCTTGCGATACGTGCAGCGAGACGCCTCCCAAGAAGATGCTGAGGAGCGGCACCCACGAGAAGTTCTCAATCAGACCGGCGATGAGGCCCTTTTCGCCTGTGCGGTAGCGGAAGACGGCGAGAGATACATTGCCGACTCCGGAGAAGATGATGATGATGCCAAAGTAGATCTGGAAACTGTCGATGTAGTAGTGGTCCAGCGCACCGTTGAACCAGCCGGCGAGGAAGTAGTTGGCGAGAGTGAGAGCCCAAGCGGAGCCCAGGGCGAAATAGGTGCCGATGTAGGCCATGATGGTGAATTTGGAAGCGAGAGGAATACAGGACCCGAGGAAGCGGAGGAAGAGCTTGGTGAAGGGTCCGCGGAAAAGCCAGTATCGGAATGGGTTGAAGATGAGCTCGGAGCAGCCGTAGGCGTACTTCTCCCAACGGGCAAGCTCGTCGTAGACGGTGAGAGAGACACCTTCTTGGAAGCCATCACCAGTATAGGCGGCGAGACGGCAGAGGTAGCCCGCGGTCTGGAGGCGGAGAGCCATGTCAAAGTCCTCGGACACGGTTTCCTCGGACCAGAACTTTTCGTAACCGTCGGTCGTGCACTCGTAGCCGATGGCTTGCAGGGCGGACCAGCGGAGAATGGCGTTGTGACCGACGAAAGGAGCGACGTCGCCGTTGGCGACGGCAAACCGGATGGCGGTGTAGATCAAGTGGGTGAAGAAGGTGATGCCACGCTCGAAGAAGGAGTCTGTGACGTTCATAACACCGGAAGAGAATTGGACAATGGCGACTTGAGGAGATTGCTCCATTTCGGAGACGGCGTCGAGGAAACAGTCGGCGGGAACACGGGTGTCGGAGTCGATGAGGAGAATGTAGTCGCCCATGCGAATGTTGCCATCGGCCCAGGTGCGGCCTTCGTCCTCCTCGACAACCTCGGTGATGGCATCGCGGTAGGCTTCGGCCTCGTCCTCTTGTGTCCAGCCTTCGAGACGCTGCACGACAGCCAGCTTCTCCTCGACACGGTTGCTGACCCAGAGGGCATAGTTCATGTTGGAGGCCTTCTTGAATTTACCTGGACGGATGAACGGGGCAGTGCCCTCCTCTGGCTTCGGTTGGTGCTTGGGACGAGCAACCCAGCCGATGTTGTGTTCATCGTAGTAATCCTGGCGAGCGCGAGCGTCTTCCTCTGAGATGATCTGCATCCCGTCGTCGTTGACGAAGATGCTGGCGGTACCGCCTTGCATTTCGTAGGTTGAAATGGCAGCTTTGAGCGAGCGGACAGTGGGTTCAATGACGGAAGTGAGACCCTCCTTGTAGACGGGCATTTGGATGGTAACGTGAGGCAGAGGGCCAGCGTCGCGACGAAGTCTCTTCGACTTCTTTCCGGAGTAGAATCTGGTGTTGGCGTTCATCTGCGAGATGGGACCAAAGATCTGAGCAACGTTGGTAACCATGGACTGGAAGAAGAACAAGCCCAGCCAGAATTGAAGAGGAGATACGGCCACAAGAGCCAGGCGCGTGTACGATCCGTCGATGAAGACTTCAATGGCAAGCGCGCGGTAACCCAGCCCAACACAGAATACTGAGAGTAGAAGGGTTGCGGCACAGAGAATCGATTGCCAGAGCATGATCGGGCGTGGTTTCTCGATGTCTCCAAGTTCGGCCACATCACCGTTGTCCGATCCGACCTCGTTGACGTAAGCGCCAGCGCCCTTCTTCTCGTCCTCGCCCATATCGTCGTCCCAGATCATTTCCATCAGAGATTTCTCAATCTTGTGTGCGCGGTCGAGGAGATGGCGAGGTTCGTCATCCCATACGACAAGCAGGCCGCGGTCGGCGATGAAGGCGGCGAATTGATGCTTTTGACAGCGAGGAAGATAGGACACGTTTGGGAGGACTTGTAGGCGGAGACCGTTCTTGAGAGGAACGTACGGACGCTGGTTGTTGTGGAGGAAGAGCTTGATCACACGGGTGTTGACTGTCATAGCAACCTGGTTCATGTCAGTGCCGTCCACGATATTATGCTACTTGAACAAGACTCACTCGAACGTTCAGCGTCTCAACCGCTTTAAAGAAGCCATTGGACTCTTCAGTGATATCAGCCGGGCAGCACGTGTAAGCGCCTTTCGTCTTTTTCAGGACCACTCCCTCGTCGATGCCGCCTGCTGTCCAGAGACGTTCCATTTGCTGTTGGTACAGCCAGTTGACCATGACATCGCTCTTCAGATCATTCATGTCTTGAGAGCCTCGGAATCCCTCTCCGGGTGCTATTGATGACGGTCTTGACCATGATCCACTGCTGTGTCCGGATGTGCTAGGTGAGGCCGAACCGCTCGCGGGTGTGACTGCTTGGGGCTTTTCGTCAACGACTGGAGCTGGCTCTTCTATTTGCGCCTTGTTAGGACGAATATATGATAAGAGACCCATGGTGAATCGGTGCTGCAAGAACGCCGGTTGCTGTTGCGGCGAGAAGCTCTTGTCGGTGAGTGTGCTTTCTGATTATTTCCAGTAGCCTTCGTCGATCGTCCCGGTTCCCAAATGGTGTGGGGAAAAGGGAATGATGAAGCTGCTGTGAAAACGCTTGCCCAACGAGAGAGGAGCAATGAAAGCGGACGAGAGCGGTGGCAAAGATAGTGAAGGGAATAGAACCTCAATTGGAGCTACCACGGCTCGGTACATATATCAATGTGAAGCGGCGTGCTCGAGTCTCGACAGTATAGGGCTCCACCGATGTTACTAGCTTCCCGATGAGACGCTCTGCGAACAACGCAGACCATGCTCAAGCCTTGCGATCCGACTACGATCGCGGCCGAATACAGATGTCATCCAGAGTGCCCCCGAGCTCTTCGAAAGCCAGATGGGCGATAGCGTGAAGTGTTGATAAAACGGAAAGCCAGTTACCAGAATAGGCAGCACGCTAGGCAGAAATCGCTGTCCGCGCTTGCCTAGTCTGCACTCGCTCATGCCAAGAGTCTGCTTTTGCTCGGTTCGGGTCCACGTCGTCTGTGATTTGACTTTCCACGGCAAACTCACCTCAGATTTGGATGCTCCATCGCGGACCTTATTCTCCATTTCCAAACCTTGGCCCCCAACCGTTGTTCCGCGTTAGGGGATAGTCGTTTTCTCACCCGTCCAGCACCGTCGAGAGGCGGTTTGGTACGGTACGACAGTCGACAACGTAAATGGGGTACGCTGCCACGAACGGTCCAACTACCAGACGTCTGGGCCCTGCCACATGGTGTCCCTCACGGATGTGAGACAGTCCGTATAGCGAATGATGCAAATTGCAACATGTCTGTATGCCTCCCAAGCCATGTTACTGAGGTGATGAGCATGCACAACCTGCTAGCCTATGAGGCAGCACGGGTCGATCGGTATCGCGGAAGTGCTAGTGACATTGAAAGTAGTGCTCCTATATGTGTGAGTGGGCCGCGAGTCAGAAAGGATGTGGACGACGAGTTCATATTCTCTTCCGCGAGGGCAAAGGCCGAGTACGCACGACAGCACCGTATTGATAGCGTTCCTTCAGAGATAGGGTACGCTTGGTATTGGTTCACAATGGCGCTGGTGAAGCCTCCACTTCGTTCGTTCGGCTCTTCACTGACATGTTACCGATGGCCAGATGCGCCGAGCAAAGTAGGTAGATGTCGTGAATGCGACAGGCACCGCCTAGCGCCCACGCATCTTGTTCGTCCGCACAGGCAATACCAGACGATTGACAGTGCGACCTGGATTTGGGGACATCTGGTACGCCAGTTCCTAATGCGCGCAATGCGGCAGGAACACGATGAGCCAATATGATGAGCGAATGCCGCATGCATTAGCCGCATAATCATGTGAAGAGATTGACGCCAACAATCAGTAGCGCAGGCCGGCAGCCGGCATAACTGAAGTCAGTCCGTTTCGGCATTCCGATAGTGCCCTAGGATCGTCGTTCCGGTGGCTCTTGGCTTCATCGAATTCTGGGCGGCTTGCGTCCCAAACCCAAGCCTGAGCTGAGCAGTCTGGAAGGGAGGGGGATTTGAGTATCGCTGCTGATCGGAGCAGACTATATGGCGACGGTCACTGAGCTCTGCCGATACTCAAATCTCGAAGTCGCTGTGTGCCCGGTTCGGTTGACGACTGATTGACAACTGCCCCGGTCAGACCTGTCCCTGGTGTGAAGTTTCGTGGCTCCGTCTCACGGAATTTTGCTCGTTCCTCGTTCCTCGGAGAAAACCTGAGCCCCCCTTGGACCCTCGGCCACGGTGTCGGTATACTGTCTCACTTGAGCCATGGGAATGAGGGATCTGGCCACTCGTCAGCATACCTCCCTCGTACCTTCGTGTCCACGGCTTTCCTTTTGCTCATGCGAGCCTGGCGATTACTGAAGGGGATCGAGAAGGAGCGGATTTTATCCAAATCATTTCTCTGGACCGCAATGGACCGGCGCGACGGTGACGAGTTTGCATTGTATGAGGTCCAGACATGAGCAATGGATCATGCGAGAATGCAGTGTCGGTCGTCTCGTCTGCTTACCCCGCCGGTCATGGGGAGTCGATGTTCAGCAGCGAGTCAAATGACAGGCACGTGTATCTGACAGGTCACTACTTGAGTCGAGTCAATGAACACGCCGAGTCCCAAAGATGCCGAGACCGTCTGACTAAGCGGCTACTCTTTCCGCCGTAACCCGTACATGCCCGCAAATACTCGTGTGAAAGAACTCCAATGCGGTGCCGCCTCGAACGCCAACAAATAGCCGTAACCAAGCGCCGATTCAGTCCCATCCATCCAACACAATGCAGATCCATTCCCATTGATTCTCCGCGCGTGTCGTCATAATTCGGCATTCACCACACCATCGCTGCCGTGCTACTCAGCAAGCCGATACGATACCACGGTATCTACCCGGTGCGAGTTGGTCGAGAAGCTCCTCAGCATAACTTTCTCAGCGTTCTTGACCTCCTTGGCGTCGCTGTCGCCCCATTCCAGCGGCACTTCGCTGTCCGCGTCCGCGTACACCAAGACATTGAAGGTGCAGTTGCCGTCCAGCATCGGGAGAAACGAGACGGAAGCCGTGATCTGGCGGAACAAGGCCTGGATCTCTGCTTGGATTTCCGACTCGGTCTTTTCTTGTTGCGGTGCGGCGTCTGATGCGGGTGCGGAGTTTTCTTTGTCGGTAGAGGCACTGCGGCGGGTAGACTTCTTGCTGTCGTCGTTGAAGATGTTGACCTTTGGCTAGCATCAGTATCATGACGGCGCGGAATCTTCGTCAACGACTCACATCAAACTGCCACCGCTCGACATGCTCACCAGTCTCCTTGCTCGTCACGACGATCACCAACTTGGAGATTTTAGACTTCTGCATCCACTTGTTGAGCTGGCTCATGATCTTCTTCACATATGCCTTGACTTGGTCGTCTAATGAGACCATCATGTTGAGGCCATACTTCTTGACACTATGAAGCAGTCGTCAGTACTCGTCGGCGCTGAATGCAATGTAGATGCCGTACGCCGAGAAGTCCTCTGCAGGATAAACACCTCTCTGGAACAGGATTGTGTTGATTGAGTACTCGAAGAATTCCGTGACCAGCTTCGAGCTCCCGCGGAGTGACAACTTGTGTGTCTTCGCTCTATCGTCGGACGCCGCTTTTGTAGCTGCCGGCATGTTTGCTGCTTTCGTGTCGGTAGTAGTTGGTGGTTGTAAAGATATATCCTCGCCGTCGCGCAAAGCGTTTGTTGTGGCCGTTGCTAGGCGGCTCAATATGGACTAGCGCCATATGAAATGGACTTCACGGCGACAAACTTCCGAAAGGTCGACGGAGCCACGGACAATGCTCGTAGACAATCCTCATGCGACGATGCTTCCTGGCGACTAGGAAATCCTATGGCGCCGTTCAATCTCTCTGGCGCTCCGAGCAGGTCGTCTCCAATGGCGCATCTCGACTTCTAAGCACGACCCCGAGTCGATCGGCAAAGCTCGCCCCGACACCACTGGAAGAACGAATCTCCAAGATTCCCATCGATCGCTTCCGGAACTTCTGTATTGTCGCCCATGTAGATCATGGAAAGAGCACGCTGAGCGATCGACTGCTGGAGTTGACTGGCACCATCGAAGCGGGAGGCAACAAGCAGATCTTGGACAAGTTGGACGTCGAAAGAGAAAGAGGCATCACAGTCAAGGCGCAGACATGCTCCATGCTATACAACCACAACGGTGAAGACTACCTGCTGCATCTAGTCGATACTCCAGGCCACGTGGACTTTCGCGCGGAAGTGAGCAGGAGTTATGCCAGCTGCGGAGGAGCAATCTTGTTGGTCGATGCATCACAAGGTGTACAAGCACAGACGGTGTCGAACTTCTATCTCGCTTTTGCTCAAAACCTAGCACTTGTGCCAGTCTTGAACAAAGTAGATCTACCCTCTGCGGATACCGGACGTACGCTAGAGCAGCTTCGTGATACTTTCGAGATTGACTCCTCGAATGCAGTGATGGTGTCGGCGAAGACAGGCCTCAACGTCGCCAAGTTGCTTCCGACCATCATTGAGGGTGTCCCCGCACCCATCGGCGACGAGAATGCGCCGCTCAAGCTCCTGCTTGTGGACAGCTGGTACGACAACTACAAAGGCGTCATTCTCCTTGTCCGCATTTTCGAAGGCAAGGTCAGAGCCGGCGACCGCATCGTGTCATTTGCCACAGGGCTCGAGTACATTGTCGGCGAGGTCGGAATCATGTATCCTCTCGAGACGCCATTCAAGAGGGTCCTGCGGGCGGGCCAGGTTGGATACATTTTCTTCAACCCAGGCATGAAGCGCAGCAAAGAAGCCAAAGTTGGCGACACCTACACCACAGTCGGAGATCAGCACAAAGTCGAACCTCTCCCAGGCTTTGTCGAACCTCAGAGCATGGTCTTCGTCGCCGCCTTTCCCACCGATCAGTCTGACTATACCCATCTCGAAGACAGCATCAATCAAGTTCTGCTGAACGATCGCTCCGTCACCATCACCAAAGAGTCCAGCGAAGCTCTCGGCGCCGGCTGGCGTCTTGGTTTCCTCGGCACCCTTCACTGCTCCGTCTTCGAAGATCGTCTCCGTCAGGAACACGGCGCTTCCATCATCATCACACCTCCGTCAGTCCCCTTCAAGCTCGTCCGCAAAGACGGCTCGGAAGAAATCATCCGCAACCCCAACCTCTTCCCCGACGGTCGCGATCTCCACACTCATGCCATGACTCTCGAAGAACCCTACATCACCGCCACCATCACCCTGCCGGAAGAATACCTGGGCAAAGTCATCGAACTCTGCGAAGGCCATCGTGGCATTCAAGAGTCGATTTCGTTCTTCACCGCTACCCAGGTCATTCTCCGGTACCTCCTCCCTCTCGAACGACTGGTCGACGACTTCTTCGGCAAACTCAAGTCCTCGACGAAAGGCTACGCCTCTCTTGACTACGAGGACGCCGGCTACCGACCCGCCAACATCGTCAAGCTGCAACTCCACGTGAACAAAGTGCCCGTCGACGCCGTGGCGCGGGTGGTGCACCATTCGGAAGCGGAGCGACTCGGCAAAATCTGGGTGAAGAAGTTCAAGGAGCATGTCGATCGGCAAATGTTCGAAGTGGTGATCCAGGCGGTGGCGGGAAATCGCATCGTGGCGCGAGAGACCATCAAGCCGTTTCGGAAGGACGTGTTGCAGAAGTTGCACGCGGCGGATAAGGGACGGAAGATGAAGTTGTTGGAAAAGCAGAAAGAGGGAAGGAAGAAGCTGCGCGCAGTGGGAAATGTGGCGATTGATAACAAAGCCTTTCAAGCGTTCTTGGCGAAGTAGAAGGAGTGCATGGGACTGTATGGTAGATTGTAATATAAAACAGACATGGCAATGGGCCCAAAAATGTTCAGCGTCTATCTGTCGACTCAGCAGTCCCACATCTGATAGCCAATCTGTCGACCCTTCTCATACCAGTCCTGCACATAGTCCAACGCCACATGCGGACCATAGACCTCCTCCTCCCACTGCGGCTTCGGCGCATCGAAACCCGTCTCCTCTTTACATTTCGCCGCCAGCTCCGCGACCGTACCACCACGGTCGTAGAGCGGAGCTTCTCGGCCAGCCTCGGCCTTCTCAATGTTGGCGCGCAGAGTCTCGGTTGCGAGCTCATCGACTTCCAGACTCGTCGGATCGATGACCACGCCGTAGTTCTCTTTCGCGCCGGTGATCGTCACCAGCTTGCGGCGGACTTCGAGAGCGACGGTTTCGCCGGGTCTGGTGAGAGGGTCTCCTAGGCCGCCTCCGCCCCAGGTCTGCCATTCAAGGAGGTCGCTGGAGATGATTGTTAGCTTCGCCTCTTGGGCATGGACATTGAGCACTGTTTTTCTTTTGCTTACCCTGGTACGACTTTGACATGGTCGCACTTGGAAGGCAGGAGTTCAATGTCGCCGTTGACGCGATGGATCGCCTTCCTGCTGCGAGCACCAGGCTTCCCGCCACGGACGCCCCAAGGCTTAGTAAACCATCGGTCATCGTGGATGCTGAACTCGCCGGCGGACAAGAAGCGATACAAGGTCTTCTGAGCGTTACCTGTGAAGTGTTGTGAGCAGCATGTCAGCATCGCCGGTGGATTCTTGCAACGTACCTCCTCGGTAGAAACCAGCGCCGCCGGTATCTGCTACTGCTTCGTTCACCTCCAGACGGACAGGGAAGTTCAGCTCGATCGATTCGGTTGGCACACTCTTGATAGCCGGGAACAGGCAGTGACAGTCTGGTCCGTCTCCCTTGGGTCGAGCAGGCACGCCACCAAAAGCGATCTGGTAGAGCTGATACCTGTGAGGGCAGTGTCAGCCATGGCATCCCGGTGTCAAGATCCGCAAGTCATTGTCGTACCATTCACCATTCGGCTTGAAGCCAGAATAGAAGAAATGCGGGGAATCACTAAAGCCAGCGGCAGTCATGAAAGCACTATTCTTCTGACCGAACAAGGCTTGCATGATGTCCATCACGCGTCCCAAGAAGTGCGTCCTGCAGGATAAAGCCGCCGGCCGAACAGGCTTCAGGATGCAGCCCTCGGGAATTTCCACATCGATCAGATCGTGGAAACCGTCGTTCGGAATCGTGTACGGAGCATGAACCACTAGCAAATAGTAGCCCACAAACATGCGCCACATCTTCTCGCTCAAGAAGTAGTTGATACTCGAGCTCGCTTGAGGACTTGTTCCATTGAAGTCGAACTTCAGACGGTTCTTGGAGGTCTTGCTCAGAGTGCATTTGATCGCGAAAGGTCCGCGACCATGCCCGTCGTCGTCGACAAAGTCCACAAAGGTCGTGGCCTCGTCAGACATGTGCTTTTCGATGATATCGCTGACGGCAGTTCTAGTTCGTTGTAGAAGAGTGTCTGTCGACGCAGCGTAGACTTCTGGTCCGAACCGAGTACAGAGCTCGCAGACGCGGGTTGCGGCTGTACGGCAAGCTGAGATGAGCGCCAGGAGATCTGAACGCAACCACTCCGGTTGTCGGGAGTTGCGACACATGCTACAGATATGTGAGTCAACGTACAGAAGCAAAAGACCTGCCAAAGAATCTACTCACAGCTCGACAATGGACTTGTTCATCTTTCCTCGCTCGAATAGCTTCATGGTTGGAACCTGGAGACCGTCGTCGAACACAGTCTGGGCGTTAATGGACATTGATCCAGGCACTTGTCCCTGCACATCGGTCATATCTGTTGCTCTCGTCAGCACAATCGACTCTGAAACACGGTCAGTGGTTCAAGGCTCACGGCCAAAGTTAGCAGCCCAGCCAACGAGCTTGTGCTCGAAGTAGATGGGTAGAAGCACAATGACCTGATGCCAATCGTTAGCATGATGTAGCGATATGGGTAGCGCGATACGTACATCGTTCAAGTGAGACACTGCTCCTTCGACCTCGTACACGTCGTTCGTGATGAAGACATCTCCCTCTTCAATTTCGTCCACATCGCCTCTAGCCACCTTTGTTGTCCAGATCTTCAGGAACTGGCCGATGAACGATCCGAATTGGCCGACCAGCATTTCTCCGGCAGCGTTGGTGATGACCTAGCATGATTAGCGCAAGCTTCGAAGCACATACATTGTGGTACTCACATTGAACTCATCCTGCTGCTCCCTGATCGCCGGACTCATCGAACATCGCAGCATAAGAGTGTCCATCTCAGCTCTGATCGAGGCCAATGAGGACGAAATCAGAGTCGGTAGGGTCGGTATATCCTCGACAACTTTCCTCGCTTCCGCATCCTTCTGCTCTTGCGTCTTGTTAGACACCGTGGTCTCGAATCTCGACTTGAACGAAGGCATCTCATTGCCCGGCAGAGGTGAAATGCAGATGTTGCCGACAGCGTCAACCTCGCCGAAGAAGCCTGGTGAAATCAGAGTGTTGCTGTCCATTTCTACTACCACGGCTGGCCCCTGTAACTTGTGTCCAGATGCGAGAGCACTGCGGCTCCAGAAGGTGGCTTCATGCTCTTTCCCTTGGACCACGATCGTCTTCTTCTTCAGAATTGCGGACTCTGGCGGAGTCTCGGTGTCGGCACTTGAAATGCGAGGGATTTCGATGTCAGGCGAAGCGTCCGTGATGACTACCGTCAGGCGCGTGAGTTCCCTGCCGAAGTGTGTTAGTATATTCGACATGACCAGCCCGCCATGGAGTCTTACAATGGGAAGTTCTCAAGCGTGTAGCTGAATTGCTGTTGATGAACCTGGTCAAACTTGTCCTTCGCGATCTTCTCGAAGGCGTCCATTGGCTGGGCAAGATCTTCTTCGGACAGAGTTATTCCCAACTCCAGCGCTTGACCTTTGTAACGCAGAGCGACTACGTACGAGACGTCAAGCAGGGGGTCTACCTCGTCGAGGGCTTCTTTCATGGTAGCCTCGCATTTCTCCTTCAGCGATTGGATCTCGTGTCCGATAGTCTCCATAGTCGTAGACTTCAGAAGTTGAATGAAGGAAGCCGAAAGCTCATGGCTCATCTTTGTAGTGGCGTCGCCTTGAGCACAGAGGATACCAGGCGCAGCTGGTACGATGACAGGCCAGGCCCCAAGCAATTTGCCTACAGCGTTGGCACACAGCGGTCCTGCGCCGCCAAAGGCCACGAGGGCGAAGTCAGCAGGATTGTGACCTTGTTCGACAGAGACCAATCGCAGAGCACCGTAGATGGCCTCGTTCGCAAGATCAATAATGGCCTCTGCAGCTTCGTACAGCGTTTTTCCCATGTCCTCAGCCAGTTTGCCGATAGCAGCTCGAGCGGCCGCAACATCCAGCGTGAAGTCACCACCCAGAAGGGTCTCTGGAAGGTAACCAAGCACGAGATTGGCGTCAGTTACGGTAGCTTGAGTGCCACCTCGACCGTAACATGCTGGACCCGGATTGGCGCCGCTGGATTCAGGTCCCACACGAAGAGTGTTTGTGAGCTTCGAGAAGAATGCCAGACTGCCTCCACCGGCGCCGATAGTGCGGACGTCCACGCTCGGACTTCGCACAGCCAGGTCGCCGACCATTGTCTCACGTCGGAGGGAAGGCTGCGAATTTGCGATCAAAGCGACATCTGTGCTTGTGCCTCCCATGTCTAGTGTGACCAAGTTCTTGTATTCGGTCGCGTTGGCGATGAAGCTGGTGATGCCTCTGACTCCGCCAGCAGGGCCTGACATCAGGATGTTGACGGGTATTTCTCCAGCAAGAGTCAAGTTTGTGAGGCCCCCGTCACTCTTCAGAATGCGTACTGTTGGTGTATCATCGTTGAGCTTCTCGCTGAGTCCTTTCATGTAGCGTTTGACCTATTAAGAATCAGTGTCCGCGTCGTGGGATACTTGGGAAGACATTGTCACCTCTGGCTTCACCACCGAGTTCGCGGCTGCTGTGACCGTCCGCTCGTATTCTCCCAGCTCAGGGAGTACTTCATGAGAAAGCGATACCTCGACATCGTCTCCGAGGACCTCTTTCACGATCTTTCCGACTTCCTTCTCATGCTCACCATTGACCCAAGAATTAATCAGAGACACTGTGACTGCTTGGACTTTACCTCTCACACTAAGAAGCTCTCTCCGAAGCGCATCCTCATTAATTGGCTTGACCTCACTGCCGTCGACTCCAATTCTCTCCGGCACTTGAAGCGTGCGTTCCAGCGGTATAAGAGGTGCTGGCGGAGCCCAGTTGATCCACGATGCCAGACCTCCTGGAATCTGGGATCGTCTCGCGACCAGAACGTCTTTGTGTCCCTCTGTCACGATCAAAGCCGCCGGAACGCCCTTGCCTTCCAGGAGGGCATTTGTAGCCACGGTGGACCCATGATGGAGAGCACCAAATTTGCCGTTGAATGGCTCTGCGGCCTGTATCACTGCTCGAACTTTGTCGATGACGTTCTTCACGCCGATCGACTGGTCGTGGGGAGTGGATGGAACTTTGGCCCGATAGATCTTTCCATTGGGGCTGAAGGCGCACGCATCGGTGAAAGTGCCTATAAGTGCCAGACCCGGCTGTCAGTACAGTACTGAACGGGCCGAGCAAGAGCATGATCGTGTACCTCCAACATCCACTCCGAGCCGGTAGGTGTCCATTGGAGATCTAAAAAGTGGAACGATGGTGTTGCAGAGATGAGATTGAGAGGAAAGCAGACAAGGAGAAGTCATCCTACCAGCTACTTGACCTTGGAGGTGCGACCATGGACATCTATCGCGTCTCTGGCGTTGGCCGAGGACGCAGCTCCATATCTGAGCGAAGCGGGCGACATGTACGCGATAGGCAAAGAAAGTGCTCGCCGGAAATTCGGAATGGAGATGTGATCGAAGCCAAGTGATGTCGCTTGGCGCGGCCAAGGACTGTGTAGTGTCTAGTTATTAGTAGGTAGCGACTTTCCTCCGACGAGGGGGGGGGTAAATTGATGCAATAAAGTGGAGGTGACACCAGCTCACCCGCATTTGTGCATGGTTGTTGATAAGAGGAAGGAGGAGGTGGAGGTGAAGTTGAAGAAGGTGAAGAAAGGTAGGTGATACGATAGGCCGCACGGGCTTCTCGGTTATTTCTCGGTCAAGTGCTGCATCTGCTGCTGCTTCCAAGAACATCACCTTCTCTGAGCAATATCCGATCCGCATCAACGCCCGTTCCCTTATCACATTTCCATCAAGATCGCATTGAGTGGATGTACCAGATTGACCGACCCGGCGCCTCAAGATGAAGAAGCCTACAAAGCAACGGGAAACGACTTCAAAGCCATTGTCGGCTTGGAAATGCTCGAAAGTGTGCATGTGTTCTCGATCCGAAGGGCCAGGATCATGCAATGACAATACCTCCATGGATCGTATTCTGGGTGGCATCAAGGCTAACATCCCCCTCCTTATCTGGTCACATCGTCGCCGATGTGTTCCGTCTAGAGTCTCGAGGAATCCAATCGAAGACTGACCATACTCGCCTTGTGACATACTATTGGCAAGTCGTTGCGATTGGAATGCTACCTCTCCACATGGCCTCGAAGCGTGTCTACCACTGGGACTTCATTCACGAAGCCTCCTGACTGGATGACCATTCTCATAGGAACTCAGAGCTAACCTCCACGAATCGGTACCTTGCGGGGTCAACCACTTCAATCTCTCTCGAGCTTCGTCGACTCTTCTAGCCAACATGAGGGGAGCGTGGCAAGTCAAGGACAGCATATATCCCATCGAGTCAGCAATCGGAGTCCAATGCCTTCCCTTCACCTGCACAGAACAACATCAACAAGGAGTTCAACAGCAGACAAAGCAACCGCAAAGCCATGCGAGCATCACCTAAATCACTTTCCGACCCATCACCTCCGAATGAGATCTCCAGGCCAAGCTGCATAACACGATCCATCTCCGAAATAACATCGACACCTCTGAGCGCTTCGTCAGATGTCCCGACCAAGCCATGGGAGGATCAGTTCCTCGAAAAGTTCATCCACGCCTCCCTATCCCGCCCAAATACTGCCATCGCCGCGATACCCCAGGATTCCGACGCCCTCCCACCCAAGAAACCTCAACGACCAAAGCTCAACTGTCGAGCCAACGCCTCCTCCTCAACCCACAGTCTACCCATGCTGTGCACGCCGACTCGCAATCGAGCTTCCCGAGCGGACTCTGTCAACGGCGTTCCCCAAACATCGGAAGCCCCGAGATCGTGTTCATACGGTTCCTCCCTGACATCACCTACGACGCCCCTGACTGAGTCCTCCATTCCTCTACCGCTATCTCCAACCGCCCCCATTCCACAAACTCGCTGGCCGAAAGGACCACAGACACCTTCGACGACCTCATCGCCTATCTCGCCGCTGTCAATGTCGCAAGTTCCGCCCTGATCTGAGTTCAGGGAATGGGTTCGCAGCACAACGCTTGATGAACCAGCAATGTACCATGGCACAATCCGCTTGGGACTTCCGCTTCCAGGACGATGAATCGGAGTCCCGACCGGCCCTTCAGAGAGAGCTCCACTAGAAGGAGTCATCCGTCCTGCTCTAGGCAGCACTTTCAAACGCTAGAACCTTCCATCCCTTCTCTCCCGGCGATCGAGGCACTTTCAGGTTGGACGACAACGATCATGGCATGTCGAGACGAACACGCCTTGAATCATACTACCAAGTAGACTAGTTCGGGTTGGACGACAAACGACCAAGGGCATGTCGAGACGAACCCAAGCCTGGGTCGGTACCTGCCGAATCGGGAAATTCCCCATGGCATGAAACAACGCTAGCGGTCGACGGAGAAGGGAGGGGTTCAGACCGATGGCCAATGAGCAGTAGTACGAATCATTCATGTTACAGAAGTCTTCCAGCATAGGTCCCATAGCTGAAAACCACTTCTCGTCCAGACATGCCCCCTCACGCCGTCCCACCAAATCCCCCTCTAGCTCCTCTTCAGGCGCTTCAGAGTGTCATCTGAAAGGAGCCGAAAAATTCGGTGTGGACCCATGTATGTAAGCAAAGCCGGGCTGATAACGGCGGACTCTCGATTTACGACAGACACAAACAATACAATTCGAAGATGACATCCGGGGGTGAAAAGGGGCCTCTGCAAAAGTGAGGATGGTTTCTCCTCGCGAAGCGCGGCATGGCCCATCACCCACCCACACACACACACATACACACAATCCAAAACAAGTCTTTGGGCACAAGAATGGGTTCTCATTTGGACGCGAGGACGGATCTTTTCCCCTATCCGATGTTCCCTCAAAGCAATCCCCGATGAGAGACGGGAGCAGAGAACAACCATCCGGAGACGACTTGGAAATCATGTCCATTCTGCCACCTCCGATCCTCATGAACAAGTATTCAACTTAATTACAGCAATACCCTCCCTTTCCGTCAAGACATCTCGACAACAAAAACAAAACGATAGCACGCGCGCGCGAAGTGGTATAATTTCCGTTCCGTTCCGGTCGAGCAACACAAAAGCACAAGGCACGAAACAAACCACGTAGTGCAATCATTCCACGACATCAACGCTCGCCCACCATGCAGTCCCACGCTTCCCTCCAAGTCTCGTGACAATGAACCCCGTCGTCGATGAATTTCGGAGGCCAGGGGCACTTTCGGCCGAGATGCCTTGGTCTCCAGCTGCCGATGCAGGAAGGAGCGAGCTCAAACCAAGTCCAGCAATGGCCTCGACATCAATCGTTCGAAGCGGCATCTATTTCGTCAACTTTTCTTTGATCCGAGAGAATAGACCCTTTTTCTTTTCCTTGCCCGAGTCCGGCGTTCCCGACTTCTTGCCGTCCCGCATGCTCATCCTCTTCGCGGGCGTGCTCTGGGCGCTAGCACTCGTCGGTGCCGGCGCGGCTTTTCTCGGCGTACCGACCGGTGTGCCCGATGTAGCAGGAGCCGCGGCGGAGGTGACGCCATCGGTCACCACGGGTTGTCCCTGGCTGGCGCTACCAGTGCGGGATGTGGTGGCGGTCTTGGACATGGGCGACACGTCGCGAGAGTCCTGAGGCTGCGTGGTCGCGGCTGCGGTGGCGGGCGCGTTGAGACCCTTGTTGGTCTCGTTCATGTTGATGGGTGCGAGGCCGGCGCCGACGGGGTCGGCGAGTTGCGGAGCACCGGATGCGGAGGTGGCGGATGGGACGGTGGTTGCTGCGGCCGCGGAGGCTGTGGGAGCGGGTTCGCCAGAGGCGTTGGTGGGGTGGACCTTTTGGAGAAGCTCCTTCTCGACCGAGGACTTTTCTTGCACGGCTTCGGCGTTGGCCGAGGCCTCGGGGGAGACATGTGCAGCTTGTTGGGACTCCTTGACCTCTTCTGGGACTGCGGTAGTTGCGGTGGTGGAGGAGTGTGTGGCAGCGTACGCTCCAGCGGAACCGGCGGCGACGGCCGCACCCCCGGCAGCAGCAGCAATGACTGGTGCGTGCTCTCCAGACTCTTGCGTGGTGGGAACCTTGGCAAGCAGCTCTTTCTCGACCTGGCTCTTCTCCTGCACAGCCTCGGCGTTGGCAGAGGCTTCGGGAGAGACGTGAGCAGCTTGTTGCGACTCTTTGACTTCCTCAGGCACGGTGTCTGCGGCGGCCGTGGAGGAGTGCGTGGCAGTGTAAGCTCCAGCGCCAGCAGTACCCGTAGCGACGGCCGCACCACCAGTAGCGGCAGCAATGACGGGTGCGCGCTCACCAGTCTCCTCGGTAGTCGGGACCTTGGCAAGAAGCTCCTTCTCAAACTGGCTCTTCTCCTCAACCGCCTCTGGGTTTGCTGACGCCTCGGGTGAAACGTGGGCCTCCTTCTGAGACTCCTTCACCTCCTCAGGCACAGCGTTGGCAGGTGTGGCATTGGATGTGGAACCAACATTGCTGGTGCTGGTGGGTGCGCCTACAGACGACGACGACGACGAGTTCTGATTGGTGCTGTTGATGCTGTCCTGGACAGACTGAGGAGGAGTGGAGACTGGGTCCTTGCCGGTCGTCTCCTTGGTCTTCTGGTTGAGCGCGAGGGCGGCACCGGCGGCGCCAGCACCGACCGCAGCCACACCGCCAGTCACAGCCGCAGCAATTCCACCATTGTTGCTCGACGACTCCTTCTTCTCACCGACGGGTGGCTCTTCGGGGATCTTGGACTTGAGCTCGTTCTCAATCTCACTCTTCTCCTCTACGGCGCGAGGGTTGGCCGAAGCCTCAGGGTCGACATGGGCTGCATGCTGACTGTCCGTGACGACACCGGGAACACCCTTCTGCTCGAGTGGCTGCTGGCCTGCAAGCTGATTCGTGGTGCTGTTTGCGCCGACCGAGGAAATGACTGCTCCCGCGGGTCCGTCGATTGCTGGAGGCGCATCGGCACCCATGCCCATGCTGGATTCCGGGATCATGTTGGTAGTCTGGGGACCCAGGCCGGAGAATATGGCCGCGCCACCCGCCTCGCGTTCACTCTGCGGGGTAAGAACTGGAGGCAGGAGCGGTGCGCCAGAGTCGCTCTTTTCGTAGGACGCCTGGTCAAGCTTGACATTGCTGTCGAGCGTGTTTGCCGTGATGGA
Organism: Zymoseptoria passerinii SP63; assembly: GCA_000223825.2. NCBI lineage: Eukaryota > Fungi > Ascomycota > Dothideomycetes > Mycosphaerellales > Mycosphaerellaceae > Zymoseptoria > Zymoseptoria passerinii. The sequence goes on from AFIY01000418.1 coordinate 115,193, forward strand.
GCTCGCTTCTGGGACTTTCTCGCCCGGTGCAAGGTGGATTGGATTTCCCATGCCGCCCGTCGCGGGCAGAGGCGCAACTCCCAATGTGCTCTGCTCTTGCTTCTTTGCGGCTGCGATCAGCTCTGAATCGTCGTGCACCTGAGAGAATGTGGTGTTGGAGTTGATCGTCGACGGATCTGGGACCTTCTCGCCGGGTGCGAGGCTGATCGGGTTACCACGTCCCTCAGATGCGGGTATTGGGTTGACACCGACCGTCTGCTGCTCCTCGCCATCCTTCTTTGCAGATGTCAGACCCAGATACGCAGCCCCCGCAGCCGCCGCCGACGCGACTCCCGCACCAGCAGCGGCAGCAGTCTTGTTGATGGACTCGCCCGCGCCTTCGAATGGGTTGCTCTGCTCGCCTTTGCCGTGTAGATCCGTAGCGGGTGTCTCGGGGAATGCGCCGGGGGTGTCCTCCATCTCTTTCTCGAGGGGAACCTCAGCTGCCAGCTGGGTCGTGGTCGGCGCCGCGGACGTGCCAGTGACGTTGGCGGTCGCCGTTGAAGGGCCGATGTCTTCCGGGTAGAGGACGTTGTTGACGTTGCCTTCGTAGTCGGTCTCGGTCTTGCCGGTGTGGTCGTGAATCCAGACACCGTCTACGACGAACTGTGAATGACGAGTGAGCATGGATGGCTTCGCGTGGTCGCCATGTGCGCGCGGAATGCGAGAGCTGAATGGCGCTGTATCCGGCGATGTGCATACCTTGTACAAGATCTTCTCGGTTGTTGGTGGCAGCGATACGAGCTTCTCGAACGCGCCGTCGACCTTCTTGGCCAGCTCCACGCTCTTGCTCCAGTTGTCAAAGGTGCCGGTAACGTGTACGTCGTTGGCGGGATGCTCCCTGTGGAAAGGAAGAGTCTGTCAGTTCTGGATTGTTTGCGCGCCTGGGCATCGGTCGTCGCGTCGCGGTCGAGGACTGCGGCGGAGGAGGGCGGAAGTTTGATGTTGGTGGACTTACCACCGAAAGTTGAAGCTACCCATGATGATGTATTATGTAGGTAGGTGATGTGATTCAAGTGAATGACGGACCGGGGATGTACGGATGAGCGGTCACGAGGTAAAGAATGACGCGACGTGGTGGGGAGAGAGAGAGAGAGAGGACGTGAGTGATGATGATGATGAGTGATGATGGTGAGTGATGATGATGATGATGATGAGATGATGATGATGCTGATGATGAGTGATGAATGATGGAGCTTGTCGAGGTTGTCGAGGTTGTCGCCTTTCTGTTCCTTATTAGGGTGTACACGACTTGATGGACTGAGTTGACCTGACCTGACCTGACCTGACAGGACAGTGACCTGACCTGACCGGTGGCTGGGTTGGGGCGGGGCCCGGTCCAGCTAGACTAGTTGAAAATTAATTATTTTTGCTTGATCCGTACCTATACTTATAGAAGTACTACAGAGAGGAGAGAGTACGACGTCGTGTACTGGATGGAATGAGGTCAGTCCATTATTATTATATTGCAGAGTCTTCACCACCACTCCACTCCATTCAACGCATTATTAGAATATTCAATATTTGCTCCAACCCATCCATCATCACCTACCTCATCACCGTCACAGCCATCCAATTATTATTTATTTTACTTCAAGGCACTCAAGGGCCCATCTCCAACAATTATTGCGGGCGGGCAGCGCCTACCTACCTACCTACCTAACCTACCTATCTACCTAGTTCTAGAATACCTACCTACCTTGCTTGCTTCAGACCTGCAGTGCCATCCCTCACTCTCCACTACACGAAAACCCCTCTCTCCCACACTCTTCTCCACACACACAATCTACCTTAAGGTACTCCCCGGACAGTGACACATCCTAACCCACACCTGACCTAAACCTGTCCTGTCCTGTCCTGACTTGACTCTCGCCCTACCCTACCCTACCCTACCCCCTACCCTACCCTACCCTACCCTGTCCTGTCCTCTCCCCATCATCCCCGACATGTCGCTGCCGAGCGACTACACCAACGAGATCACCGCCCTCAATCGCGACATTCTCAAGCACCACCCCAAGGACATTCTCCAATTCTGCGCCAACTTCTTCCAACGTCGCCTCGAATCCCAACGCGCCGAATTCCTGGCTGAGCCAGCGACATTCCGCGGCCGAGAGCACTTTTCCCGGCTCCAATCCCTTTGGTGGCACCTCGACCACAAATCCGGCCACCCAGACCACCTCGCCCACCGCCGGCGGCATGCATTCCGTCACGGAAGAGGAGGAACATGATTTTGCATGGCCGACGGCATCGCATTTCCCTCCCGACGCATCTCACTCTCCACGCGCCGCGCCATCAACCACCGCCAGCGACAACAACAGTGCATTTGGCAACTTTGGAGGATTCGGCTTCGGCTCGTCAAACAACACCACTCGCTCTGGAGAGGCACCTGCCGCTGCCACCGTGGGCGCCATGGACCAACCTCAATCATTCCCGAGCAATTACAACATGAACCGTCGCACATCAGTCTCGGCCGAATCACTTGCGCCCGCCGCCGCCGACGATAGCAGCTGGAAGGCTCCCACCTACCCCAAGACTCAAGACCAAATCGCTCGCCTCCGCGAAGCCGTCTCTCACAACTTCCTCTTCTCCCACCTTGATGACGACCAGTCCGCGCAGGTCCTGGGTGCCCTTCAGGAGAGGAAAGTCCCCGCAAAGGACGTGCGCGTGATTGTCCAAGGTGACGCGGGCGACTATTTCTACATCGTCGAATCCGGCAGCTTTGACATCTACGTCTCCCCAACCGGCAAAGTCGAGAATGGTCCCGAAGGCATGGGCGCCCGCGTTGCCAGCTCCGGTCCTGGCACATCTTTCGGAGAGCTGGCCCTCATGTACAACGCTCCCCGCGCTGCGACCGTCGTCTCCACTGAACCCTCCATTCTCTGGCAACTCGACCGGGTCACCTTCCGTCGCATCCTGATGGACTCCGCATTCCAGCGCCGTCGCATGTACGAATCGTTCCTTGAATCCGTCTCGCTCTTCTCCTCCCTCACACCTTACGAACGCTCCAAAATCGCCGACGCCCTCGAAACGACCAAATACCCCGCCGGCAGTGCCATCATCCGCGAGGGAGATGTGGGCGACAAATTCTACATCCTGGAGTCTGGCGAGGCCGAGGCTATCAAGAGAGGCAGGGAAGATCGTCCATTGAAACAATACAAGGTCGGCGATTACTTTGGAGAGTTGGCATTGCTGGATGACAAACCTCGCGCGGCGAGTGTGTTGAGCAAGACGGAGGTCAAGGTCGCGACGTTGGGTAAGGATGGCTTTCAGAGGCTGTTGGGGCCTGTCGAGAGCATCATGCGGAGGGATGATCCGAGAAACGCAGCCGGAAGATGAGGGTGGAAAATGGTGATGATGATGATGATAATGGATGGATGGATAGATGGCAGGCATCAAGTGTCTCCGCTGGGTCGTCGATGGGAATACAATGGACGAGGATCGAATCTGCCACAGACAGTCGAAGGGACTGAGAGCCATTCGTTAGGGGCCACAGAAGGTCGGAGGGAAGGATTAGATGGAAAAGAGTAGACTGTCTACCCAAGGCCTAATGAGATTCCGATTTTCTTTGACTCCTGGCTTGAAAATCTCTCGGTTGGTCTCATCTGGCTCTACACGTCTTGATTCTGCTGTGTTACACGCTCTCAACTTGACGCTTTCGAATGACGTGGCTATAAAGTCGACCGAGGAGCGGATCAATGACTGACTGAGACTGTATGTCGATGTGTGATCCCCCTTTCCCGAGTTCAAGTTGCGCTTTTCGCCCTTTCGCTCTCCGGGGCAACAAATCACCCCCTTCGAGAAATCTTGGTCCATCCCACCGCTGCGCAGTTGCAGTCCACCCAATTCCAAGTGATCCAACAAACCACTGCTGAACCCTCTTATCGCCTTCACCAAAGCAGACCGATTCATCTCATGCAACAAGGCGTCGAGATGGATCATTTCTCCCCGCCGCCGCGCAAATACCCATTCGATCTGACTCCCCAATGGGAGGAAACTCATTCCCCTTTTTTTTTCGTCCAGAAGGGAGTGGATCGATGGAAGAAGAAGAAGATATAGAGAGAGAGAGAGAGAGAGAAAAGAGATGCTCACACAATCCTCCTCCTCCTCTTCTTCCCCGCTTCCCCGGGACTCTTCTTCTTCGGCGACGACGACGACGACGACGGAGCCACGACCATCGGTCCGTCCATGGCCATCATTCTCTCCACTTGTTCGTCGGTCATTCCTAACATTCACATCCTCTCGATTAGCAACCGACCCCAATTCTTCTCTACCGCCACACCATGGATCGAGCACTCCCCTTCCAGACAGTCCGCGCGCAGAGGCAGGAAGGAGGAGGAGGGATGGAAGAGAGGGAGAGAGAGGGAGGGGGGGAAAGAAAGACGTACCCATGGCTTTAAAGTCCGCTTCCGCTTCGGCTTCGTCGAGGGGCATGTCGAGGGTGCTGAAGGGGCCGAGTTTGGTACGGGTGCGAGTGGAGAGGAGGGTTTGGAAGGTGGTGGTGGTGGAGTCGAAGTGGTTGGACATGGTGTTGACCTTTTTTTGGGGGGAGGGGTGGGAGGCGAGGTGGTGACCTTTCTGGGTTCTTGGTTTCCCGTGTTGTTCTCTCGTAGGGGAGAGTGAGAGGGAGATGCGCGCTCGAGGAATGGTTTGGAAGAAGTGGAGAGGTTGGAGTCACTGAATGGGAATTGAAAGAATTGGTGTAAGGTGACTGACAAGGAAAAGAATACTTTGATGCCTAAGGATTGTTGTGCGGGTGAATTTGCGACGGGGATTTTTTGGTGGTGAAGTGGTGAAGTGGTGAAGTGAAGCCACGAGATTGTAGAAAAAAGTACCGGAGACTTGCCACGAAACTCTTTGTTGCCCTTTGAGCGTAAGGACTTGCTTTCGAGGTAGTATCGGTCGTGGTCGTGGTCGTAGTCGAGGAGTCGACTCCTCGACGTAGGTGCACCATGTAGCCATTTCCTCCTCCTCCTCCTCCTCCTCCTAACACCTCACACCTTCTCACTAACCCAAATAGCCCCTCGACAACCCGCCCGAATCACCCCCGTCAACAGCTCATACGGCTTCGCCTCCTTCGCATCATTCTCCACCGCATGATCCAAATGCTCCAACTCCTCATCCCTGATCCTGCGAATATCCTTCACCAACTCCGTCAACTCCTCCCCGGGCTCCTCGTCCCTCTCCTCCATATCCTTGAACCACGCCAACAATTCCTTCACCTGAGCATTATAATGATCTCCAATCTCCGTCTCCACGGCCTCCGTACACGCCATCGCCGCCTCCCGTCCCATCACACCCGTTCCCCAACCCAACACCGTCGCCGCGGCGTGCCACACGGGGTACATGGCCGTCGGACGGATCCGATGTTTCGCGAGGAGCTCGTTGAATTTTGAAAAGTGCCCCGCTTCTTGGTCGTACATGTGTTTCATCAGCGGTCGGAGGTGAGGATGGGCTTTGGCGATGGGAGGGGTTTGGGAGGTGTAGATTAATGTCGCGGCGAGTTCGCCGGCGTGGTTGACGCGGAGGGCGGACTCGAGGAATTTTCTTTGAGCATGGGAGAGGGATTTGCTGCGCTTGGGTCGAGGGGTGTTGAGGTTGCTTGGAGAGGGTTCATCTTGAAGACGGCGTATGGATGTTGTTGTGAAGGTTCGGGAGGGGAGGTTTCTTGCTTGGAGTTGGAAGGCGAGAGGTGTGAGGCTGTTCTTCAGGGGAAGGCAGGGGGATGCCATTGTTGAGATTGGAGTGGAGGAAATCCGAAATCGTAGGCCAAAGTTGTGTTCTTGTATGATGAGAGGACGAAAGAGTGAAAGTCGTCTCTCCTCCCTTTATCCCGTGCCTCAAGGACGTCACGACAAATAGTTGAAGATGCGCCTCAGGCAGGGATTCAACGGCCCCTCCCGAGAAGTGCAGCTTTTAGAGTTTCCCGCCGATCAAGGTGCGCGCTTCGCTTCGCTTCGCTTCGCTACCTAGGTAGGTACGACGTCGTCGTCCGTCCTTCATCAACCCCATGGTTGTGCCATCTTTCTTTCCTATTGTCGGAGATCTCGATCAGGACGTCACAATACGAATTTTCTTTTCACAATCGAAGGACAGATCCGACATCTACACCATCTACCAGCGTCCGATCTTTCGTCCTCCCTCCTACCCCATCGCAAATCTAACGAAGCCTTCGACTGAATTCCAACTTCGACCTTTCAAGACTACAACCGTGGAGCGCATATACACAAGACACGCACTTCACGCGATCCGACCGGGACTTTGACAACGAACAGAGCAAAACACAAGACAAACCCCAGAACCGCCAACATGTCCGCCGAAGATCTCGACAACGAACTCCTGGGCCTGGTCAACGATGACAGCTCCGACAGCGAGGTTGACGATCTCGACCGTCTCGACCAGACGCAGGTCATCGATGATCGCTCTCCAACTTCCGAACCAAGACAGAGCGTTGAGAAGAATGAGGATGCCGGTGCAAGCAGAAAAGGTGTCGCGCAGAGAGGTGTTGCGCAGAAAGTCAAGTCACGGGGTCGACGGCAGCCCAAGCAGCAGGAGAGCGAAGATGAAGGTGAAGCGTAAGTCATTCTCCCGGGTGAATGTGTCATTTGCACATGCTCGACCTCTGCTTTGCACCGCACTCTGTCCTCATACCTCTCTCTTTCATCTCCCTCTCGACATCCACCTCACGCCCACCGCAGCCATGGGCAAACTCATGTCCAAGAAAGATATTGACCTCAACCGCCGCAACAGATCATCCTCACCAGCGCAATCAGTAGCATCCGGTGGCCGCAAAGGCTCGGACGACGCAGCAGCCGATTTCGACGATGAAGCACCTCTCTACCCCATCGAGGGCAAGTTCATGTCCACCGCAGACCGCGAACGCATACTGTCTCTCCCCGAAATTCAGCGCGAAGAGATTCTTGCCGAACGTGCCCAGGAAGTCACTCATCGACAACAGGACTTGATGCTGAAGAAGGCCATGAATGAGAATGCAGCACAAAGCAAGCAGAAGCGCAAGGCAGATGTCGCCGAGCTGGACGATACCGAAAAGAGGAGCATGCGACCAAAGTCGAACAAGCGTAGTGCACTGGACGATTACAAGAAAGCACGCGAGCAAAAGGGTGCGGAGCGAGATCGTCGCGATACTGGTCGTGATCGCAGGGACCAGCGCTCGCCGACTCCAATTTCAGATCGCGATGCCGACGGTGAGAGTGAAGTCGAATGGGCCGAGCCAACCTCGAATAGGAATCGAGGCCGCGAGGAACCGCCAGCGGAGCTCAGACACTTTGAGCGCTGCAGAGTCGGACGCTCTGCTTTTGCCAAAGTGTGCTTTTACCCGGGTTTCGAGGAGGCGATTCGAGGTTGCTATGCCAGAATCAGTATCGGCATGGATCGGGAGACAAGACAAAATATGTACCGCATGGCGCAGATCAAAGGTGAGAAGAACAGATCTTGTCGATGCACATATTACGCTAACACCATCCAGGCTTCACCGAGGGCAAACCCTACGAGTTGGAGAACGCAGTGGGCAAGAAGTTCACCACCGATCAGTACGCCATTGTAGCGCAAGGCTCAGCAGAGAAGCCATGGCCATTCCACGCTTGCTCGGACGGCAGATTCACCGAAGCAGAATTTAATCGCTTCATGGACACACTACGCAAGGAGAACATTCGACCATCGTCGCTGAAACAACTCACCATCAAGCGCAACGCCATCGACGACCTCATCAACACGCAATTCACCGAAGCCACGCTGCAACTCAAATTCGCCAAGCAAAAGGCAATGGAGCAGAAGCACGATCCCGCGTACGCAGCGCAACGGAAACGCAAAGAGATCAATCGCCGTCGTGCTGAAGCCGAAGAAGCCGGCGACGAGGAAGAAGTCGCTCGCTGCGACACCGAACTGGAAGCCCTGACCGGCACCGCCACCAATGGAGCGATCAAAGCTAAGCCGACGCCTGACAAGCCCATGTCTCGCTACGATCGCTTCGCCGCTCTCAACAAGACGAACCGCGCCAAGAATCAACAAGAAGTCCGCAAAGCTCTCATTGAAGAGCGGAACAAAGTCGCTCGCGAAGCCGAGGCCGCCAGGCACAAGGCGATGATGGAGGTCAAGGGCCGGGTGGAGGCCAAAGCCAAGGATAGGCGGATCCGACAGGAAAGTGCGGACGCGCTTGCGAGAGGTGAGAGTCCGGCTGTGGCTAGTGTGCCTCCTTCACCGAAGAAGAAGCCGGCGCCGGTCAAGGGACCGATTGGAGCGTTGAAGAAGAGGAATATGGATGATGATATTATCGGCGAGTTGGACTTGGGGATTGATCTGGAGATTTGAGGGGTGGAACGAGTGAGTGATACGCAGGAGACACGATAGGGGACTGGGACAAGGCTGGACACGCGCTTGATGAGATCAGTGCAAAGGCGTTTTAGCAAGTTTGCATGGCTTTCGTACGAAGGCATGGTCGCAGACTGGACCTGACGGGGCAGAGCGCTGCGGTATTGATTCGAAGCAGCGAAGAAGCGAGCGTTTGCTGGGAGCCTTTCGCATAGAAGCACAGAAAGAAATGTACGAAAGTGTACACGTCCATCTCGCCTAGTGTCCAAGATCTCGAATTTGCATGTGATAACGTTCGAGATGTGATGCATGTTCCTTGCAGCGTCGATCGCTGTTGGCCCATGCTCCCAAATTCTGGTCTTCGATGTCAGCACATCCATCGTCCAGCAACGACTTCCAAGTTCCAACGCTACAATTTGAATGAAAAGTAATCTCTTTCACATCCGCAATGGCTACACTACTTGCAATCACCAGGTCGGCAACGTCCTTCAACTCATTAAGACTCATCGCCCGCACATCTCCTTCAACGCTGAGAAGAGCTCTTTCCACGCTGCCGAACAATCCCCACATCGTATGTCCGGGCATTACACAACCCGCCGTTGACGGGCCCTTGATCGTCGTCATGAATACACAGCTAACACTCAATAACAGTACGTCCACGAACAACCCACCAGCCCCAAATCCTACCTCCTCAGCTACCTCTCCACGGAACCACCCACGCCCTCTCTCGCAATCGGCACCTCAACCACCAACCCACCCACCCCAGACTCTCTCACCGAAAACCCACACTTCCTCCCCCTCGTCCATGAAGTCCTCGCCTCCTCCGCCGTCCACGACCCCGAAGTCCAATCCCAAGCCCAACTCTACATGTCCCAAGCCGGCTCCTCCCTCGGCAGCGGCGGCGTCTTCTTCCCCCAACACCAACAACAAGCCAACCAAATGAACCGCAAAAAGCGCGGTCGGGGGACTGCAGCCGGCGGCGGAGGGGATCGTTCAGGCGGCGACGGGGCGGGCGGAGCGAGTGCACAGGGCGGAGCGGGAGGAGGCGGACGAGGCGGATTCGTGCACGTGGGAGATCAGAGGAATCCGCCGGATTTCGGGCGGACGAATTATCCGGAGGATATTTTGGGGAGTTTGGAGATTGATGGGCAGGGGAAATTTGTGGATGGGCATGGACGGTATCAGAAGAGTGGGACGTATAGGGTAATTACGATGCAGGGGATACTTGGGTTGAGTCCGTATTTGAGGGAGAAGGTGAGGGAGAGGTTGGAGGTGGAGGAGGGTAAGATTAAGGCGGCGGCGGGCAAGGCTTGAAGGCTTGAGGTGCTAGGACTTGATGAGCAAGGGAATCGACGGGCATAGCGTGCGACGTGGTCGGGTGCACGAGCTGGCGAGACCGTTCACCACTGCACAGTTCTGCTGCGACACGACCGCGTTGCAAGACCTGTCCCGACGCCAGGATCGCGCTCGACGGCATCACGAGGTTCTTCTGGGTTTCCTAGCGTGACAAATTGGAGGCTCTCCGCAAACTTCTATCGCCAAAGGCCGGAACGGACCTCACATTTGCTCACCGCGCTCGGATATCCTGCAAGATCTGACCTCCTCAGATGGACGATTGAGCTGAGCGGATCCCATCGAAACCGACGAGCCTTGCATTCACGATCAGAACGGAAACATAGTTCGGCTCTTTGAGCGAGGACAGATCCGACGTTTGCAGCATTGCGTGCCCTTGGCCGAGGGAACTCGGTACGTACGGCATGCGAGAAAGGAGTAGAGAGTGAGACTAATCTACCATCGACGCACAGCGGCTTTGCGCTTCAACGGGCGGAATACAGCAGATGCTGCCGCTGAGAACAATTGCTGAGCTGTAGGAATAGAATGCAATGTCGAAATGTCGCACTGGTGTCACTGCATTGCTCCTTGACACCACACGCACCATCGTGAATCGACCACGCTCACCATATACCGTCTATCGATGCTTCGTCGCCTCTTTCATTGGCCGAGACAACTACAATTTTTTCTTTTGGCCCCCACGTCGGACGCCAATCGGCTCGTCAATCTGGCCAACCAAGAGATCGCTGCAAGATCCCGGTTCTGTCCACGACTTCTCTCGACGACTCTGTGTAAAGCTACCATAGTCCGACCTCACCTCTCTAGATGGAGATGATAGGATGGGGTCATAGAACAATTTATAGTCTAACATTAGAAAGTTGAATGATGATACCGAGAGTAAGAATCGAGAGAAGGAACTTGAGTGTGATCTGGTAAGTGCAGAGCAGTACTTTCTATCGCCGAAGTGTACATACCTACTTGCATCCTCCCGGCGTCGTTCGTCGATACCTGACCAAAAATCACATCTAACACGATGAACGGTTTCAGTTCTACTGTCATAATCGGCTGTCTGGTGTGGTACTACAGGACACGAGACTTGGAGAACAGCACTTTGTTCGACATGGGTTCTACAGCGACCGCGACGAAGTTCAAATACGAGACCGTCAAAGGCTTCTTCTACCAAGACGAGACAAGTACCGATTCAGATACCTTCGACTACGTACGTACAGTCTCTCTATCGGCTCGACATGACCAAACTCACGTACCGTCCTCAGACCCAAAACTTCGGCCTCATCCCTCAAACCTACCCGACCGACTCAAACCCTTCCGACCCCCTCTGGCAGCGCTTCAACGCCTACATCCACCACCTGTCCACCACCGCCCCCTCAAACGTTCACTACAAACTCATCTACCTCGGCCGACACGGCGAAGGCTTCCACAACGTCGCGGAAGCGAAATACGGCACGGAGATGTGGGACGACTACTGGTCGAAACTGGACGGCGACGGCGAATTGTTCTGGGCGGATGCGCATCTCACCGACGTCGGGGAGGGACAAGCGCGGACGGCGAGTCGCTTCGTCACAGGGCAGTTGGAGGGGACGGTGGGGATGCCGGTGCCGGATGCTTGGGTGGTGAGTCCAATGTGGAGATGTTTGCAGACGGCAAGGTTGACGTGGGAAGGGGTGGGAGGGTTCAGGCCGGTGGTGATGGAGTTGGTGAGGGAGGTGTTGGGCGTGCATACTTGCGATCGGAGAGGGAGGAGGTCGGCGTTTGAGAAGGTTTTTGAGGGGTGGGAGGTGGAGGAGGGTTTGACGGAGGAGGATGAGTTGTGGAGGGCGGATCATAGAGAGACGAAGGAGGAGATTGATGCGAGGATTGGGGTCTGGTTGGATGATTTGTTTGCGAGAGAGACGGGAGCGGTGGTGTCAGTTACCAGTCATTCCGGGGCGATTGCAAGCCTTTTGAGGGTGCTAGAACATCGAGAGTTCAAGTTGTTGACTGGTGGCATGATTCCGGTCTTGGTCAAGGCGACGCGGGTGGAAAAGATATAGACAGATTGTAGAACTGATCAGTTTCATTATCGCTTGACGACCAAATCGCTTCGAATAACCCACTTCTCGCCCGCTGTGACTTCTCTGCCTTCATGAAGCATGCAGTCTTTGCCGTGGCGATGCAGTAGCGCAGTACCCACTTCCAATTCCGCCACCACCGGAGGCGGTGCGGGTTCTCGCTTACTCGCCGGCTCTGGGTAGAATATCGTCTCCCCGCCAATGCATCCCGTAGAAGGAGAGCTGAGATACAATAACAGGGTCCACGTCGTCCTCCCTTTGGCGCTCGCTGGAGATGCCTCGGATGGAAACATGACATTGTTCGCATCGTCATCTGCAATCACATTGACGTCAGCGCTGTGTTTTGGATGCCCGGAACTCCGCATACGCATACACTTACAATGCTGGTCAAAGAACTGCCCTTTGGAATATCGATATATTCTGATATTGCTATTCAAGCCGAGGATCTCGCCGCCCCATAGCTCACGCTTGGCGGATTCCGAAATCGCGGTACCGTCACCGGCAATGTCGGCGTTGAGGACGAGATCTCTCAGCGCCGTGCCACTCCACAATCGTTCTGCGAATATCGGATCGTCGATCTGATAACGGTCGTTCACCCGGACGGCATCGCCTCTTTTTGGTTTGCCGGGCGTGGTCACGAGTGGGAGGGTCGCGAGAAAGGTCACATATTTCTTCGCCAGCGTAGACGTCCACAGACGTGGTATCGTCAGAATCTGATCTGGCAGCAGGACTTCAAATGACAGGTCTGAAGACGGTAGCAGAGGTTGAATATCCGGCCAATTCGGTGTGGGTAGCTTCGGTGTGGGTGCTGAAGTCGAGGTCCTCGGCTTGCTGGTCTTGGATTTTGGTGCCATGGTGATTTCTTGGTCCTGCCAGATTTTGACTACGTCCCGATGTCCGTGGATTCTAAGGTACTATCGTAGTCAGCGTTCAAGAAGATTTTTATTTCCTCTCAATTCTCCCACTCGAACCCAACGCACACAGATTTTTAATCCTTCAACTCTTCTCTCACATCCGCTGAGAGCAACTGAAAGTATTCTCTTCCACATACAACAGCTTCCAACGACGACAAGATGTTCCATGGACCAAACCACCACCACTGGGTTGTTCCAGCTCAGCACAACCCAGGCAACGCTCAGGCACCGCCGCCGCACACAATGGTTCCGCCTCCGCAGGTAATGGCCCAGTCGTGGCAAGTGATGGGCCCGCCGTCGCACGCAATGGGTCCGCCTCCACAAGTAATGGCCCAGTCGTGGCAAGTAATGAGCCAGCCGCCGCACGCAACGGGTCCTCCGCAGGTGATGGGACCTCCACAAGTGCCACACGGTTTTCAGCCAGGGTTCCAGCCCTCGCACGCAATGAGTCCGCCTCCGCAGATGATGGGCCCCCCGCAAGTGCCACACGTTTTTCAGCCAGGGTTCCAGCCCTCGCACGCAATGAGTCCGCCTCCGCAGCAGCCGCCGCACGCAATGGGTCCGCCGCCGCAGATGATGGGCCCTTGCGAAGTGCCACAAGGTTTTCAGCCAGGGTTCCAGCCGCCGCCAGCCGCCGCACGCAATGGGTCCTCCTCCGCAGGCGATGGGCCCTCCACAAGTGCCACAGTGCCACACGGTTATCAGCCAGAGTTCCCGCCCTCGCACGCAATGGGTCCGCCTCCGCAGGTGATGGGCTCTCCGCAGGTAATGGGACCTCCGCAAGTGCCACACGGTCGTCAGCCAGGGCTCCAGCCACACTGGATTGATCTCCCACCGCAACGTTCACCGGCCACGCTACCACCTCCCGCGATGAACCTCTCAAAAGGGCAGATTTTTCTGGAGCACCATAATCAGCAGCCGTTTCAATCGAGCGAGTATCATCCCCCACCTGGGCAGGATTTCCAATATGGACAGAACTTCCAAGCTCCGCAATCCGAAGTCCAGCATCAACAAACTCAGTACTTCCACCCAGCTCAGACCTTCGAGACTCCGTGCGGTTCCATGGAGTACCAACCTCCAAACTTCGACAACGAGGAGTTGTTCATGGAGGGGCTCTTGCCTCAACGACCTGAGCAAGCCTTCCAGTCTCAGCAGCCCTTCCAGCAGCCTGAAGAGATGGATCCAGGTCAGAACTACACTTTGCAGCCGCAGGACGCAGGTAAGTCAATTTTTCCGGTTGATGTGTTGCATGATGATGAAAATGGTCGGTCGGGTCACTCGGGTGACGTCTCGGCCATGTACCACGACTAGAAAATGCAGCGCTGGGCGTCGACGATCTGCAGCTAGACTAGAACTAAGCGAGTACTAATAACTCCGCTACCTCACAGGCATCGACCGCGCCTACTCAATCTCATCACCCGCCGTCGGCTTCGACCTCTTCGACCTCGACACTGGCCTCATCCCGCAGGATCAAGTTGACTTCACTCCACCAAGTGCAGCTTGCCCCGCGATTTGCAGAGACTGGAACTCGTGCACCTGTGTGGCCCTCGAGGGACTGGAAGACTTTCTTGCCGGCACCGACGCCGCCGGTCCACCACTTGACTTGGGCGACTTTCACTAGGTACCACCACGACCAGCGCCCCTACCTCCCCGCTCCGACCCCATTCTACGACGCCGCCATCGCTGAACCGGTAGCAAACGACATCTTCTTCCAGGAAAGGCGCGATGAAGCCAGGCAAACATCAGCAGCGATGGAAAACAGATCTGGCGCAAGCGTGCTTACCGCGTCGGCACCCACCATGCACGACAATCCTTCTTCCTTCACTTTCACCCCGCAAGAGCTAGATGGGATGCCGGTCATGTCGGAGGGAGACTTTCAACCACCGCCCCAACAGCAACACTCGTTCACCACGCCGGTTCGACCGCCGCCCGTCGCCCTCCCACAGGCCAACTCATGGATGGACACACCCGCTCAGATCACCGACCATGGTGTACCGAGCAACATTCGCGATAGCCTCTCGCAGGACCCTCTACATTCTACCGACATTCCCGCCATCGCCGAAGCGAAAAGTGGCGCATTGCAGGACGAGGATATGAGCCTCGCATTCAACAACTTGATACAGCCGGAAGACGACAGTTTCGCCGTACCAGCACTACCCAGCACTCCGTCGCACATCGAACCCACCACTGCCGCTCACTCTACCGCCGCCGCGACACCCGAGCCGACTACGGAAGAGGCGTATGCCATGCTCAAATTCAGCGACTGTCACTGCTACATTCGATCCCTCAATCTGGTCATCGTCCGCGATCAAAACTACCTCGACGCATGGCACACGGAGAAGAAGCTCAACAGGAAGCGAGCAAAGAATGCTCAACGCAATGCCCGTCGCGCGCTGGACGACTATGCAAGAGAGCCGAGCCAGCCGTCACAATTCGGGTCACAAATTGGCGATGATGATCCTTTCGGCTCAGGAGAATCTTTGGAAGGCCGACCAGAACCTCCGGGCGCACTCAGTATTTTCAGTGAGCAGGGCGGTCCGGTCGCCTACACCAACCCCCACTCGGAAGAAGGCGAAGAAGATCTGAATTCGTACCGCCGTCGACACCGCAAGAACAATCAGTCGTCCTCGGCCAACTCGATTGCGCCTCAAAGCCTCATCGCCTTCGCCGAGGGCGACGTTCTTCACACAAGCGAACACTACACGTCCAATGGCGCCCTCAATGACCCACGCGAATGGGCCCAGCTTCCTGTCCATCCGCCAGTCCCCGAAGATATCAAGAAAATTTCTCGCGAGCATCTCATCATCCACTACAGCTCCGAGGCTGATCGATGGCTACTCGATGTCATCGGAAACGGTGCCGTGTTGAATGGCGTTCAATACGTCAAGGGCGACAAGGACCTCGAGCTGAATCACGATGACGAGATCTTCATCTCCAGTCTCGGCATGCGATTCATGTTGCCCGAGAATATTCACAACGAGCTAGCCTTGTCCGAAGAAGAAGGCGAAGAAGGCGATGCGCGGATTGGAGGCGGCTCGAGCATCAGCCCTGCAAGAAGATTGTCCAACTTGTTCACCGATAGTGAAGGCGAGGACGAGGTTGAAGACGAGGCCGAGGAGGAAGCTGAGGAAGCACCTCAAGAACCCAGGCCGAAGCTGAAGCTCAAGTTGAAGAAGTCCAAGTCCAAAGATGAGCCAGCGCCATCAGGGAAAGGCAAAGGCGGTAAGGCACCTGCCGGCAAAGCTCCGAGCAAGGCTCAAGCCAAGAAGGATGTTTCGAAGCCCGATAAGGCAGACAAGGCCGAGAAGCAGCCCGTCCAAACGGAGCCCAAAGTGGCGGCCACGGCGGAGCCGATTGCAGAACCCACCGAGTCGCCAGCGAGGAAACCCGACAAGGCCAAGGCGGAAAAGCCTGGCGATGTAGCTGCAGGTGAGGGTACTCAAGCAGGCATCACCACTGAACAATCACCACCCACCGTCCCTATCAACATCGATCCGACCTCTGTCCTGGCCAACCTCGCTCCCGATCAGCTGCCTGAGAAGCGAAAAGGTCCTGGCCGTCCACCCAAGAACGGACTGCTCTCCAAGCGCGATGAGTCAGGTGTCAAGCGGAAGACGAAGGAATTCGAGAGGAAGGGAGTTCCGGTACCTCCTCTCGAGGCCCTCATCGCCATGGTGCGACAAGAGCAGAAGGCCAAAGACGCTGCCAACAAAGCCCAGGCTCGTGGAGAAGCGCTCCCAGACGTGCCGCTGCAAAGTATCGAGGCGTCCGGATCTGGAGATGTGGGCGACGGCGAAATGGGCTATTCGCAAGCACACCGTGGGTCTCAGCAGATGGAAAGCGGTAGTCCTGGACAAGCCGACAAAAGGCTCTCACCAAGGTTGCCTCGGCCAATTCCTCGAGAAGCATCGCCCATCAAACCCGAATCGGCATTCACCGAAGAGGAACTGAAGAAGCCTAACATGACCTACATTTATATCATCGATGAGGTACTTCAGAACATCGAAGGCGGGCAAGCCGATCTGCAGGCGATTTACGACAAGATCATGAAGCGATGGCCATACTACAAGTACAAAGTAGGATCGCTGGGCTGGCAAAGTAGTGTGAGGCACAACCTGCTCTCCTGCGATCGCTTCCGAGATGCTGGAAAGAGCGGCAAAGGCAAGCTGTGGGCCATCAACCACGAACATCCACTTGATAACAAGAAGAGAAAACCAACGCCTCCTCCACGACCTCCGATGCCCATGCAAAACCAGAACGGTGGACAAAACCAATACGGACAGCCTCCTTTCAACGGACCATATCAGCAACATCCACCCGGGCAGAATGGTCAACCGCCTTTCAACCAGAATGCAGCTCAGGGATCCAGCGGTTACTACCCGTATGGCCAAGGACAGAATGGAAACTTCCCGCCTGGACAGAATGGACCGCCAGCCGCGAGACAGAACGCGCACGGTGGGTATGCCAATGGCTCCCAGGGCTCGCATGCCCCTCAGCAACGTCCGCCACCCCAGCCAGCTCCGGCGCCGCCTCCGAATCCGTTCGGTGCCGTGGTACAGGCTATTCTCAAGTACCGCAATGAATATCTTGCGCCATACCCTGCCAACACGCCGCAGCACGCCCAACAGACGGCATTATTCGACCGCGCGACTGATCACTACTCAAACCTCTACCACGGAGCAAACCCTCCCCCGCTCGCGCTGGCAGAGGCAGAGCAGCAGCCATTCCGTGGAATGAGAGAGATCTTCGAAAGGCATGAATACGTGTTCGGGAAGAAGACGACTACCCCAGCGAGTAATGCTCCGCCTGCGGCTCCGGCAACTCCAGCGAATGGACAAGCATCGCAGCAACCTGCTGTAGCGAGCAATGGAGTTCCGAATCCACAGCCGCCTGCGGCACCTGTTGTGGCGAACGGGAATGGTGCCCCTCCGGCTCCAGCAAATGCGAATGGTAGCGCCTCGGCACAGACCGCTGTAGCCGGTCAACAACCCGCGTCTAGTGGAGGAAGTGTCGACGTGAAGATGGAAGACGCCGGTCCTGCGACTGTATCACAACCGCTCGTACCACCGCAAGTGCCTGCTGCCACCGCAGGAGCTCAACCGCCAAGCCAGCCCGCTGCAAGTCCTGCGAACCCATCGGCTGCTATGCCACCACCACCACCTCGAACGGCCACGCCCGCCGTGGCTAACCCGGCAATGGCTCAAAGCGCAGGGCCTTCAACTCCACAGCCCCGAGCTCAACAGCCTCAAGCGATGCCGCCGACGCCGCCCGCTGTCACTTCAGTGAATCCGCAGCAGCAATCGCCAGCTCCAACGCAGCAGCCTCGACCACCGCCACCGCCACCTGCTCAAGCGCAGCAGCCTCAGCAGCCATCGCCCACAGCATTGGAGCAGATTCAGACGCCACCAGCAAACGTAGCTCGGGCGCCTTCACAACCCGCGCCAATCGCTGCACAGCAGCCTCAACAGTCGTTGAGCGCACCACTACAGCAGCCGCAGCCATCGTTGCAACAGACACAGCCGCCGCAGCAGCAAGCCTCATCCGCTGGTGCACCTGATCCCAGGCCAACGGGTGCAGCAGTGCCGCCAGCGGCGACTGAGCAAAGGCCAGCGGGTTCTCCACTCCCCGCTCAAGCTCCGATGGCAACTGCGACGGTCCCTCCGACCGAGCAGCAGTCATCTGCAGCTCCGCCCGCAGTGTCAGCTCCAGTGACGGCAGGCACAAAGCGGCCAGCAGATGACGCTGTACCGGCCCACGGCGAGGGTGAAATAGAAGCGAAACGGGCGAAGATGGAGTAGGACACCGATGCAACGCCCCGGCATGAAAGGGAAGATTCGAAGCTCAGGGATTGATTCGAAATTTTGATTAATTGATTGGTTGGTTTGAAGCGTTTTACAGCGAAGGCGTTTTTGGGAACGGAAGGCAACGAAAGTGTCATGAATGTTTACTACGGTATACCAGCGACGGTACCTTCTATTGCTAGACGGAACATGTCTTACGAGACTGCAAGGGAATTGAGCGAATGCGGATGCGAGTGGAGGAGGAGGTCTGAGCGGAGGAAAGAAGATGGATTGATACTCGCGTGCACGCTAGATACGGGATCATGAGGTCTACGAAATGAAAAAAGTTGAATGTCTACAAGTTCCTCGTCTGTGAAGCGAATGTCGTTCCGCGTGGCCTACAAACTGAACTCGAGCCTATTGCCAGCATAATCGCGAGCGAAGAATCTCGATGGAAATGCGACTCCTTGTGAACCTATGGAGAGAGAACATGATTTTTAGCACCCAGCTACCCAAGGAGACGGATGCAACCTACCACTGTTCATCTTCCCAGGCTCGTCCGCCTCCTGCGGCGCCGCTTCGTCGCCTTGCTTATAATGATCCCAAATGCGTTGCCTCAACTGCAGAAGAGCTTCAGGAGACTCGATCTTGAAGCACGGATGCCGAGAAGATTTGGGACCGGACTCGCCAAAGGCAATGTGTACTTGTTGGCCCGAGGAGCCGATGTCGAACCTGGCCACACACACAGTCAGTGAGCTTGCCACCACCACCGTCGTGGCCTTGTTTGTTGGAATCAAGGAGGTTACCATGCCAATTCGCCCTGCTTTACTTGCGGTACGGGTCGGGAGGTCAGGCCCAAGGTTGTGCCGTAGAATGTCTCGGCTTGTTCGAGGGTGCCCTTTGGCACGGTGAGATTGACGTGTGCGATGCCTGCGATCATGATGGTCGATTGTCCGAGATGATGGTGGTGGGGTTTTTACGAGTTGTTTGTCTGACCGCTGGTATGATTACTCGTTGGAGCGTTTGAGGCCTGTGAGGCTGATCTTGGTCAATTGGGAAGATGTTTTAGGCGGAGGACGCAGGCGTTAGAGGACTTCAAAGTTGTACGGCGTCGAGGTCACAGGATATTTTAGCGCTCAAGGATAAGAGAGCTCTACGTCTTCCTCCCTCTCTTCGACACATACAATGCCACGCGCCATCGAGACATTGTCATTATTGTCGCGCGGGTCCGACCAGTGACGAGCGCAAATTCGAGGGATAGAACTAGAGCAACGAGGAGACAGCGAAGCGAATATTGCCACTCCACTGCAAATCTCCGTGCCTCCCGACCGATATCGGCTGAACCGAGACGGAATGGAAGTTCAGAACTAATATCAGCGCCTGCTCAACAGGTGTATTGCTGCTGCCCGGATCTCAAGAGCTCCCTTCAATTCGCGTCCGAGTGTCGTGTCCGAATCACGCAGGAGCGGGGCCAAGCTACGAACCATCAACCCTGCACTACGAAGAGACTCGTCGCCTTGCATTGAGCAGATTCTCTGGCACCGACGTGTCCGCTGCATATTCCATGTGGACCGTGAGCTCGAAATGGAACAGGTGTATGAGTTTCGATTGAAGAATACAGAAAAGCCAGGATCTGGCGAGATGTTGGTACCCAAGCAAAGCGAATGCGGCCGACCAAGCATCTAACATATGCGTCGAGGTTGGAAAAGCCAGTAATGACACCCAAGACCAGAATGGATCACGAGTCGGCTAGGTATGCGCGGTCTCGCGACCGATGCTTGCGACTCTGCCCACAAAAGAATCCATAATGCTGTTCTGCAGAGTCCGTCACCGGAAATGACGGCTGCTGCAAACGTTTCTCATTCAAGTTCTGTCCGGTTTCATTTCTCTTCTGAAAAGTCGTGATATGCTGCGACCATGCGATTTCACGCCCCTCTACAAGACCACATATTGCTTGTGTCTGCGCCAGAATCTCGCAGTCGGCGCCGAAGTAGGCCTGGTCCAGGGTGCGGGTACTTGTGTGTGTAGGATGAAGCCAGCACGCATAACAGCAGAGCGCAGCAGAGAATTACGGAGTAGTAATGGTGCATGGTATACGGGACAGCGTGTATGAGCAGTGCACAATAACGTGCACCAGCCTAGAACTAGATGCGGCTGCTCCTAAACCCAGGCAGATACCGGAAAGGACAACCAGGGTGTTTATTGTCGCTGGATGAGTGTTGCGAATCGAGAGCAAGAGCACGAGGTCTAATCGGACCCTCGAACCCCGCATGCGCCTGGTCCTAGCCCGGAGATGTCAGTATCGTGTCGAAGACTACCGGGCATTGCTTTTTGCCTTTTGGTCTAGAGCCTGTAGTATTAAGGACTTCAAACTCGGCACGCGGACTCGACACCCTGCTGCTCGTGCTCTCGACTCTTGCTACTTATTACTAGCCAACACCCCGCTGATCCTGCTCGTCCTTTCCGGCACCTGCATGAGTTCAGAACCAGCCGCTAGACGCTGTACAGCTCGTTGGCACATCGGCGTGCTCTCCGCTTCTGTAAGGCGAGGACATTGGCTGGCCTCGAATGACTTGTCGATCTGTCCTCTTTGTGAGCAGGGCGGCCTTCACTATAGACCGGGTTCGGACGTTGGAAGCTTCCGACGCGATCACATCTAAGTAGTAAGGATGCTGTCTCGATTCTCTCGAAGTCGAGTTCTTGGCGACTCGCTGCCGCCCACTCCCGTGCTTATTATACAGATCGTGGACTGCATACGGGGCGCAGTGCTGACGCTGAAAACCCAATCGGTGCCCACTTTGGGCGGGTATCGACGATTTCTCGACTCTGCGTTTGACCGGATGTGTCGGTATCGTCTTCAGGGGTCAGGCACTGCCATGCTTCTGGTCCAGATTCTACACGTAGACTTGCCTCCTCCTCGGGCTCCTCTTATACCGGACTCGGATTTGGGAAGCTTCCGCTGCGATCACGTCCATGGATGCTGTCTCGAGACCTTGTCGACTCGTTGCCGCCTATTCCCTATATGTAGACTTGCCTCCTCCTCTTCGGGTTTTCTTTCTCTTCATTTCATTCTCGCAACCGCAGTTACACGCCTCACCCTAGACCACCGCTGCACTCCTCGCATCATCAAGTTTGCCAACACGACTATTGCGGACCTCCAGTATGCCCTGTCCTATGTCGCAACCTGCAGTTGTCCTTCGCTAACAGTTTTGACACAGATTCATTGTCCGCCACTTCAACAATCACAATGAAGCTCTCCATCTTCGCGATGTTCGCCGCCGCCGTTGCTTTTGCGAATGCTCAGTGTAGTTACGATGTCAACAGTATGTCGTCCTCGTACAAATCTCCACAACAGGTTCTATCCATACTAACAACTTTGACAGGCGAGTGCGAATTCAACGGGTGCTGCGTCGAACCGTTGACATGCGATCCTGGAACGCAAGTCTGCAAACGTGTGTCAAGCCCTCTTTGCGGATCCCTTTGACGTCGGCTAATTAGATGACAGATTATTGTTCGAAGGGGGGCGACTACTGTCCGGTAGGTTCAACGTGTGAGGACTATTTCGATGGTGGACCTACAAGGCGGATATGTAAGGGAGCGCCGCCACAATGAGGGACAGCATGATCCGACAGCACTTTCTCGACCCACTTGGGCAGACTACAATATGGGCAGTACTCGTATATGCTCACCATGGCCGCGAGAGTGGCATAGCGGTGTGCAATATGGGAGTAAGTGAAGGAAGTCTTTGTATCGTTGGAAACTTGTATATCCATTGGCCCGATGGAAAGTATGTGCAGCAATCTCCATGTACTCGCAGACTCAGCGTGAGCCCATACACGGTGACAGAATGCGAAAGCCCGCATGCAAGCCCTATAAGGCCGCTGTCAGTCCAATGCACGCTTGGGCCTTTCACCGGTGGGCAACATTGAAGCAATGCGTGTCCACCCCATCCGCCTTGAACGCTGCCGCCGGCACAAAGTGAACATCGCTGCACGCATAGTATGCCTCCTCCGGGCCCTCGTTCGGCACGTAGAGCATGAAGAACGTGGCGTGGTCGCCAGCCTTGATGCCGGCCGGAGCGTCGGGAGCCCGAACGCAAGTATGCCCAGGCTTGAGATCGATCTCAAAAGGATCGTAGAATATCTCGAAATCGTCGAGAGTCTGAGGATCTGCCGAGTGATGAGTTTGGGGAGGACCCGAGGCCTTCCATGTCCCAAACCTATCGTACCATCGGTGTACGACACCCCGACGTGCACAGCGTGTGTGTTTTCTCGAGCGACCAGAGCGAGCCGACCATCCGCTGGATGACCGGCTTGATTAGCAGCGCTCCGAAGCACCACAAACATATCGCCACTCACTCCTGTTGCCGACGCCATAGCTGGATCCGCAAGGTCAAGTGTTGTCTGCATCGGGGCACCAGGGGTACCAGGGCCTCTCTTCGGGCCAGAGGAACGCTGCCGGACCGATGCCTAAAGCAGGAGGAAGTTGAGCGACGGACAAGCCACTCGCAAGTGCTGCGACTGTGGCGATGAGTGAGTGGAGTCTCGGCCTGGTCGACTGTGGAATGTTTGAAGCGAGGTTCGTTTCGATGTGGTGCTGCGCGGAGGTGGAGCGTGAGTATCTGATTTGTTTGCAGGAGAACGTAAGGTGGCCTCTCAACATACCTTAGGAACCTTCGGAAGGGGGCGCCCAGGTGTAAAAAGCAGTGACGAAGTCATCCTTGACATGGCTTAGGAAGGTATAAGTGTGCACTGGCTGCCGCCGATGGGCCAATAATACCAAGATCGTCGAAAAGGTCACAGGATCCTCCTCAGCTGGCCACCCGCGAAAGAAGTCTCGACGTCGAATTCGCCCTCGAGGGTGGTATGTGGTGCCTAATGTACAAACGTGAACACTCCGGTTGGGTGACAATACCACATGCTCGATCCATTTAGTTCGTCGGAAGCCAACGTTTACATGGAGATTTCGCCCTGCCATGTACCCTCCGTCAAGCCCAATGTCTCGATGAGATGCTGCCATCTAGGTCCACCACGTTCCTTCCTCCTCAGATACTTCAACAGCTTGGCTCTCCTGTGCACCAGTAATCGCAAATCTCTCTTTCCGTGTTTGTCTGTGCGTCCTCGAGTTTCCAGGAGATCTGCCAATGAACGAATCTTCGCAGTTAAGATTGCGACCTGAACCTCGCTGCTTCCAGTATCGGGTCCAACCCGCGGAGTCTTCTCCAATTGACCTGTTCCAGGATTTACAGAGGCCTTTGGCTTCGGTGGCAGCGTTGAATCCGTGTTGTGCCGTCCAAACACGTCGATGCATCGTTGGGTGTTGATTCTCAGGCGATCCTTCCCGCTGCTCAGAGAGAGACTGGCAATTCGCTGTAGAGCTTCCTGGGCTGTCTCGTGTTCAGCTTCCGCAAGCTTCCGTCGTTGCTCGGGCGTCGTATGTTTGTCCCCAAATCCGGCGTCATATGTTCCCTCATAGCTACTATCATTCGAGCCGTTGCCAACACCGTCGACCAATCCTCGGATGTCTTCTTCTAATCTTGGAGTCAAACTGAAGCCAGACAATCCACCCTCGAAATCATTCGACCTCATTCTATTCTCGGGTACATCGTCTCGGTCCTCCAGCGGCGAAGTCAGCCATTTGCTCCGCTCGATACCCTGTGCCAGTTCATCTTTGGTCAGGAAGAAATTGAGGTGATTATCCGTATCGGTCTCGGCGTGCGCGGAGAGGCTGTCGGAAACTGCCGAATCGGGGCTCTTGGTGGCTTTGCTGCTTGCCGGTGCTTTGGACACAGGTTGTGCAGTGTCGAAGGACTCGATGAAAGGAGTTGTGATGCCGCGGACCGGGTCGCCTAATTTGCTCGCTCGTTCCACCCGAATGACTTGCCGCCGACTCAGATTGGCGGCCTTCTTTGCATTTGCCTGGAGTTGTGCGTATGGATCACGATGCTTCCGCTTGTGGGCGACGGTCGTGGCTTGTGAAGGCGGCGTGGAGGAGAAGGCGCGGGAGGTGTTCGTGCACGCTGCATGTTGTTAGCGGTTCCGCGAGTATATCAAGGCAAGCTCTTCGTACCATTGGGTGCACGTAGGCACTGCGCGACGTGTATCCGTGGAGGCATTGTCGGATCGGATGAAAGGTCAGAAACGCTTCACGTTTGCGATCCTCCGTCTTCAAGTCGTCTCTCGGGAGTCTTCATGCTGCCCGCATATGCTTGGCAGACATGCCTGAGGCATGACGACTTCCCACCACCCTCGAATTCCGCAAGTTTGACTTCACGAACTTCGGCCTTCCGATTTCCCACAGCTAACATCAAGTCACATCTTTGACCACATTCTCTTCTCGACACCGCAAAGATGGCCCCTAACAACCTCCCCGCGGCATTCAATGCCACCGCTCAGGACATTGAGATGCTCCTGTCCGCTCAGTGTCACATTGGCTCCAAGAACATGCAGGTGCACATGGAGCCATACCTCTGGAAGACTCGCCCAGATGGCATCAACGTGATCAACATTGGCAAGACCTGGTATGTACAGACTCCCAGAGCAGCAACTTGTCCCGCAACACGCGAACGATTGAACGCGCAACAATATCACACGCTCTGCCACAGCTTCACGAGGAAACCTCACTAACACAACCTCAAGGGAGAAGATTGTGCTCGCCGCCCGCATTATCGCGACCATTGACAACCCAGCCGACATTGCCGTCATCTCTGCCCGTCCCTACGGTCAGCGTGCCGTCCTCAAGTTCGCCGCGCACACCGGTGCCTCGCCCATCGCTGGTCGCTTCACCCCAGGTAACTTCACCAACTACATCACCCGCTCGTTCAAGGAGCCCCGCTTGATCATCGTCACCGACCCGCGCACCGACGCCCAGGCTATCAAGGAGGCCTCCTACGTCAACATCCCCGTCGTCGCTCTTTGTGACACCGACTCCCCTACCGAGTACGTCGATGTCGCTATCCCAACCAACAACAAGGGTCGTCACGCCATCGGTCTGGTCTGGTGGATGCTCGCCCGTGAGGTTCTCCGCCTTCGTGGTACCCTCGCGAGCCGTGAGGCCGAGTGGGACGTCATGACCGATTTGTACTTCTACCGCGACCCCGAAGCTGAGGAGAACAAGGATGCGGCTCAGGACGAGACCAAGGTGCCAGGTGCCGATGATGTTGGTGCAGGAGCTGTGGAGAGCGGATTCAACAACGAGTGGGAGGTTGGCAATGCTACCGGTGGAAGTGCTTTCGCCGCTGCGTCCGGCACTGCTGGCGCTGCTGCGTCTTCGTCTTGGGATGCTGAGGGTGCCGACTGGGCTGCCAGCAGCGCGCCCGTCGAGACTGGCAACCAAGGTTGGGCTGCTGAGGGCACCACCGGTGCCGCCACCCAGCCCGAGTCGGGCTGGTAAATCGCTTCCGAGCGTTTTGCATAGCTCTCATCCAATGGCACTCTTATTCTGCTGCTTGCTGCTACAGGCTAGGAGGTGTATCGGCGCTTATGAGGGAAAGATACCTACCCTTGTGACGATGGTAGGGGAAAGCCCTGTGCTGGTCTCTTTGAAAGCGTACACGTAAAGTTGCGCGGGTCTGTAGATAGCGAGCTTCTCAAAAAGGAAACTTTCCTCAGGCATTCAAAAAGTACTCTTTCACAGGCATTCATCTTCAAGGTATATCGCTGTTTTGTGAGCTCTTCGTGACATATCCCGGTTGGTTTCCTGAGAGCCCTTAAGCATTCATGCAAACGCCGACACCGCACAGTTGACCTGCATATCGATCCCCGCATAAATTTTTGGTCTCGCCAATGACTCCGATGTTAATGCACCGTGCTCTGGACTTTCACGAGCTAGCATTGCGAGCTTGAACCCAATTGTCGCCGACCGGACCGGTCCCTTCGAAAACATCATATGCAAAAGCTGCGGCTGTGGGACGCTGTCAATTTACGCTCGTTTCAGCCTGCACTCGCCGAATCGGCAGTGTTGTTCTCTTCGGAGCTGCTGATCAACTAGAACCAAGAAGCGTAGCAATCAAAACCGCCAATCGAGAACTGCCGCCTCCTCTACAACCACGCATCATGGCGGCCACCAATGGCTCGTCCACGGCGACGAAGGTCCCCATCCTCGGCAAAGAGAGCATCATCGTCGACTACGGTCTCTGGCCGCACTATGCCACCAACGATCTCCTGACCAACATCGTCAGCTCCACCTATATACTCATTTGCGACACGAACCTCGCCCAGCTGGACTATGTCTCGGCATTCCGGAGGCATTCCGGAGGAGCTTCGAAGCAGAGCGTACCAAGCAAGGCAAAACCGAGGCGGATGCTCGACTGCTCATATACGATCGAATTGCGCCTGGCGAGACATCAAAGAGTCGGCAAACGAAAGCGGATATTGAAGACTGGCTTCTAGAGCAAGGATGTACAAGAGATACGGTGGTTTTGGCGCTCGGAGGTGGTGTCATGGGCGACCTGCTCGGGTTTGTCGCAGCGACATACATGCGTGGTGTACGCTTCGTACAAATACCTACATCCTTGCTCGCTATGGTGGATAGCAGCATTGGTGGAAAGACCGCCATTGATACACCGTTGGGCAAGAATCTGATTGGTAGCTTCTGGCAGCCCGAAAGGATCTATATCGATCTTGCGTTCCTGGAAACATTGAACAAGCGACAGGTGTGCAATGGTATGGCGGAGGTGGTCAAAACAGCTGCGATTTGGGATGAGCAAGAGTTCGAGCGATTGGAGGAAGGCGCAGATGCTATCATGGCTGCACTCGACAAGCCAGTCGGTAAGGGACGCTTCGAGGGGATTGAGGAGGTCTTCAAGAGAATCGTGCTGGGCAGCGCAAGGGTCAAAGCAGAAGTTGTGAGCAGTGACGAGAGAGAAGGTGGACTGCGGAATCTGCTGAACTTTGGACACTCAATTGGACACGCGTACGAGGCGATCTGGACCCCTGAGATCCTCCATGGAGAATCGGTCGCAGTGGGCATGGTCAAGGAAGCCGAGCTGGCACGCTATCTGGGTGTCTTACCTCCAGGTGCTGTGGCTAGGCTCACGAAGTGTATTGCGAGTTACGGTCTGCCTACTGCCACTGACGACAAGCTTATCACCAAGTGGACGGACAAGCAATGCCCTGCAGATGAGCTTCTACGGCGCATGGCAGTAGACAAGAAGAACGCGGGCTCGAAGAAGAAGATCGTCCTCCTCTCTGCTATCGGTCGATGCCATGAGCCGCAGGCGACCAAGGTCGATGACAAGGACATTCGGATCGTGCTTTGCCCTGCCATCTCTGTCAAGGCAGGAGTGCCAAAAGCTCTTGACGTATCATGCAAGCCGCCTGGCAGCAAAAGCATTTCCAACCGTGTGCTTCTGCTCGCAGCATTAGGCGCCGGAAAGTGCAAAATCAGCAATTTGCTGCACTCTGATGATACCCAGTTCATGCTCACAGCAATCGCCAAACTCGGCGGAGCTACGTACGGCTGGGAAGACGAAGGCCGCGTCCTGGTTCTCAATGGCAACGGCGGTGCACTCAAAGCCTCATCCGATGAGATCTACATCGGCAATGCAGGCACAGCTTCGCGCTTTCTCACGACCGCTGTCACCCTCGCCCAAGCAACCTCGTCTGCGTCCTACACGGTCTTGACAGGCAACGCACGCATGCAAGAGCGACCGCAGGGACCTCTTGTCGACGCCTTGCGGTCGAATGGTGTTGACATTGAGTACATGGGCAAAGCTGGAAGCCAAAGCTTGCCCCTGCGAATCGCCGCCGCTGGTGGCTTTGAAGGAGGCGAGATTGAGCTCACGGCAAAGGTGTCATCTCAATACGTCTCATCTATTCTGATGTGCGCACCATACGCCAAGAAGCCAGTCACACTGCGACTTGTCGGGGACAAGGTCATTAGCCAGCCATACATTGACATGACGATCGCCATGATGTCCGATTTTGGAGTGCAAGTCACTCGAAGCAAGACCGAAGCAAACGTGTACCATGTGCCCAAGCAGCGATACCAAAACCCGGCAGAGTACGAGGTGGAGAGCGATGCTAGCAGCGCCACATATCCACTGGCTGTTGCTGCTATAACCGGAACGAAATGTACCGTTCCGAACATCGGTTCTGCTTCCTTACAAGGCGACGCTCGATTTGCGGTGGATGTCCTGAGGCCAATGGGCTGTGAAGTGGTGCAGACCAAGACCAGCACAACAGTCACAGGTCCGCCCATCGGAGAGCTCCAGCCATTGCCTCATGTGGATATGGAGCCCATGACAGACGCTTTCCTTACAGCCTCTGTTCTTGCCGCAGTCGCGAAGCCAAACCAGCAGGGCGCTACAACGAAGATCACAGGCATCGCAAATCAGAGGCAGAAAGAGTGCAATCGTATCAAGGCCATGCACGACGAACTCGCCAAATTTGGCGTGACATGTCGAGAGCTCGATGACGGGATCGAAATTGATGGCCGTGGTTCGGACATTCACCCTGCCAGCGAAGGTATCCATTGCTACGACGATCATCGTGTTGCGATGAGTTTTGCTGTATTGGCCACGATCGCACCTCGCGATACCCTGATTATGGAGAGAGAGTGTACCGGCAAGACTTGGCCAGGGTGGTGGGATCAGATGAAGCAGGTTTTCGGCGTGGCGTTGGAGGGTGTTGAGCCCGTGAACTCAACGCACGCGCTCACGAACGGTGTCAACGGCCATGCTCAAGACCGGGAAGTCAAGAAATCGATATTTATCATCGGCATGCGAGGAGCGGGCAAGACTACCACTGGAGGCTGGGCTTCGAAGATCCTTGGCTGGCCTTTCTTGGACATGGACACCGAGCTCGAAACTCGCGAAGGCATGACTATCCCAGAAATGTTGAAAGACAAGGACTGGGCCGGTTTCCGAAAACGCGAGCTGAAACTTCTTGAGAGCTTGATGAAGGAAAAGCCGAACGGACACATCATCGCTACCGGAGGCGGTATAGTTGAGACACCTGAGGCAAGACAGCTTCTGCAGGAATGGCAAAAGGTACGTGTACGTGCCAAACCTTGTGTAAACTCAGAATCGGCTGACGGTATTCAGGACGGCATGGTGCTTTACGTGACCCGTGACATCAACGCTATCATCGATTACCTTAACATCGACAAGACCCGGCCAGCTTATGTTGAAGACATGATGGGGGTCTATCTTCGACGCAAGCCTTGGTTCGAAGCGTGTAGCAATCTCCACTATCACTCGCAGCCAGTGGACGAGTCTGCTGCGATTGCAGGATGGACCAGCCCTCTGGACGACTTCTCACGCTTCCTGCACACAATGACTGGCAGGAGTGGAGCGCTACGCCATATTCGAGCGAAGGAGCACTCTTTCTTTGTTGCGCTGACGGCTCCGACCATTCAAAGCGTGCTTCCTATCCTGCCTGAGGTCACTATGGGTTCTGACGCCATTGAGCTTCGCGTTGACCTTCTGGTCGACCCGGTAGCATCTGATGGGCTTCCCAGGCCAGAATTCCTCAAAGACCAGGTTGCACTTCTTCGCGCATCATCACGTCTCCCGTTGATCTTCACTCTTCGGTCTGTCTCGCAGGGAGGCCGATTTCCCGATGACGATGTGGAACGCGCAGTGGCCCTTTACCGCGAAGGTCTGCGCATGGGCTTTGACTTCGTCGACCTGGAACTCACCTCGCCTCCTCAAGTGAAAGAGTACGTGCTCAACCACCGCAAAATGTGCACCATCATCGCCTCTCATCACGATCCGAAGGCTACACTATCGTGGGCCAATGGCGCAGCCGACTGGAAGCCACTGTTTGCGAGTGCTCTCTCGTACGGCGACATTGTGAAGCTCGTCGGCGTTGCAAATTCCACGGATGACAATGACGACTTGAAGATCTTCAAGAAGTGGGTTGCTAAAGCGCATCCGAGTACACCAGTCATCGCGATCAATATGGCCGAAGCTGGTAAGAGTAGTCGGGTCTTCAATGGCTTCATGACTCCTGTTTCTCATCCAGCGATGCTTGCAAAAGCTGCACCAGGCCAGCTGCCAGCTGCAGACATCCGTCGGGTGCTTGGCTTGATGTCCTACATCGAGGCAAAGAAGTTTTGTATTCTTGGAAAGCCGGTACAGCACAGCCGGAGCCCAGCTTTGCACAACGCTTTGTTCCAGCTCACAGGCCTACCGCATACTTATGGCATTCACGAAACCGACAATGCCGCCGATCTGGTGGAAGTCATCCGCGCACCTGACTTTGGCGGCGCAAGTGTAACCATT
The DNA here is from genome assembly GCA_000223825.2 of Zymoseptoria passerinii SP63. NCBI lineage: Eukaryota > Fungi > Ascomycota > Dothideomycetes > Mycosphaerellales > Mycosphaerellaceae > Zymoseptoria > Zymoseptoria passerinii. The sequence continues at coordinate 145,878 of AFIY01000418.1, forward strand.
CCGCTGAAGTTGGACGTCATGCCACTGCTGGATATCGTCGACTCTGCTGCGAAGACAGTTGGTGCTGTCAACACGGTCGTACCTTCCCTAGACGCCGCTACTGGCAAGACGATCTTGACAGGCTACAACACCGACTGGCAAGGCATCATCCTCTCTCTCCGTAACGCCGGTGCTAAAGTGCCTGGTCATGGCGTGCAAGAAGCTGGCATGGTCGTTGGTGGTGGCGGTACAGCACGTGCGGCGATTTACGCGCTGAAGAACATGGGTTACAGCCCAATCTATCTTGTTGGCAGGAACAAGACCAAGCTCGCAACCTTGACCCAGAGCTTCGCTCAGGACTACAATATCCAGCTGCTGAGCAGTGAGGATGAAGTCAAGGCCATTCCGGACGACAAGCAGCCTGTGGTGGCTGTTGGCACGATCCCAGGTGACTTGCCGATTGATGCCGGGCTGGAGACGATCTTGAAGGCAGTGTTCAAGATGGAGAACGACGACAGCAAAGTCTTGCTCGAGATGGCTTACAAGCCGGCGGTGACGCCGCTTGTGGAGTTGGTGAGGAGCAGAGGATGGAAGACCGTTCCCGGTCTTGAGCCATTGGTGGGACAGGGCGTGCATCAGTTCAAGTGAGTCTTCGGCGTATCTCAACAGTGGTAGTATGCTAACACATTGTCACAGGCTTTGGACGGACATTATGCCTCTGTACAGTGTCAGTCGAGATGCTGTCATGGGCAAATAGTAATAATATCTCCAATTGCACTTGGCCGTGTCCGAGGCGGTGCGGAGCTGTATAACCCATGTAATATTGACAATCCGCCAAAAGTCAGAAGTGGACTCGAACAGAATCATCGAATGGACTCCTGCATGCTTCGCATCGCCGTCGTTTGTCTTTGTAACATCCGCACATGCTGCCTCTCAAGTGGATGGCCGGCTTCCCGTCCTGAACTACGATAACTTCGGCCGAATAGGAGTGTCCGAGTCCTCGCGACTGTTCGCGCAAAGTCAGCAGTGTCATGTCCACTCCTACAAGCCCAGACTTACCAGCTCTGCGCAAAAGCAACGATGTTGTTGATCGTTCCAAAATGCAGCTCCGGGAGCGCCTGGCGGAAAATCAAACTACTTGCATGAATTACTCCCAAATTCACACTACTCGTCACGCTGACACCCGCCTGCACCAGCTTCCTCCCAAGCGCAATGCCCTCGTCCCTCAGGGGATCCAATTCGTCCATGACCAGCACGAACGGCGGCAGACCATTCAATTCCTCCACAGTAGCGTGATACGGCCACGCCAGCGGATTCGCCAAGTCCTCGTCGTTCGGCGTGTAGAATTTCGCCATGAGCGCCATACTCGTCACCTGAAGGAAGTAGCCATTGTTCTCAATGAGACTGGGAAGTTCCTTCACCAGTTCATCTTGAGGCCGGTGCCAGATACCGCTGATGTACGGCACGCAAGCGTACACACCATCGATGACCTTCAACCATCCGTCCCGCTTGGCCTTCAACGTCGTCGCGATGGCGAGGTTGGCACCTCCACTTTCGCCTTGTAGGACTAGAGACGAGATCCCGAGCTCGGACTTGTGAGAGGCGATGTACTGCACACCCGAGGCGCAGTCGTTCAGACCGGCTGGGAATGGATGGTGGATCCCACCGTCGGAACTGGGGAGGAAGGCGTTGCGGAAGTCGATGGCGATGCAGACCGAGCCGGCGATGGCGATGCCTTTGCACCAGTGGACGTGGCCCGCGCTGAGCGTCTTCCCGTGCACCATGCCTGAAGATCATTGTTAGAGGATGGATGGTTCCTGACTGATTTGACGTTGAAAAATAACGACGGACCTCCACCGTGAATGTAGACGACACAAGGCAACTTTGCATTTCCAGAGTCTGCTCGACGGTACACGTAAAGCTTCACGTCGTTTCCATCCGCACCCTTGATCGTGATCGTCTTGCAATTGACTTCCGGTCGTGTCTTATCACTGGGAAGATCTCTGGGCATCAAGTCAGCGGTCTGTTCGTCCATGGCGTTGACTTTGGCCATCATCTTCTTGATTTGCGCCATACTGGCCGTGGCGGGCGTGATCTTGTTTTCCGGGATATTGATGTCCATGCGCAATGGTTTGAGGGCTTTGGCCAAGTTGATGTTGGTCCTTGGATCGGTGGTGAGAGACATGTTGGGGTCGCCTAGGCGGCCGGGAGGCTTGATTTGGTAGGCCATCTTGTTCGTAGGTCTGTTCGATGTTGATGATGTTGTGTAGTTTGCATGGGGTTGTGCTGTTGACGGTTGGACGTGAGGTGAGGTGGAGCCCAATGTACCGAGGGATCTTTAAAACGCTTGCATAACTCGCGCATAAATCGACAGAACAACCAACGGGGGCAGCTCTGAGCAACACATGCACGCGAAGATCGATATACATGGTTCATTATTGATGGATTTGCGTTCCATGTAAAGGCAGAGTTCGGCGGTGAAGCATCGAGTTTGGTTTCAGCTTCGCAATAGTCCTTTCTGTACATGTCCACACGTCAAAGTGCGACACAGACTAAGCTATATACACATTTTCGTAACACATTCTATCTGACACAAATGAACTGGTCTAGTAAGTGTAGCGGAAGCCATCCTATTGAGTTTTGTATTAGTAAAGGAAGGGAATGGATTCGGCAGAATAGAACTCACGTCAGCGCCCTCGATGGCGTAGCCTCCCCTTGCTTGCTTCTTGTTGGCAAAGTAGAAGTAGGTGTTCAAAGAGCAGCATGTCAAAATCATGAGCAGGGAGGCGGCGATGCATGCATAGAGCTACAACTAACGTTAGCGTCGAGGCACTCAACGGCGGGTGAAACGGTACGTATTGCTCCTCAGATGTGAAGCAACAACCATCCTTCTTGCAGCAGGGAAGACTTACACCTGGAATGTATCCGGGCGAGTCCTGGGTGCGGAACACCAGCGACCCAGCGATACCACCGATTCCACCGAAACCGACGAGAGTGGCACTGCAGAAGGCTCGCTTCCACTGGCCACGAATGTTGTTGCCTTGGTACGACATGACCTGGGGGATATTGGCATTTGCGCCGGAGCAAACGAGGAAGACACCGAAGTCTGGGGGAATGTCAGTTCATGTTTGGTGATTTGTCGCTTCTGCCAAGCGGTACTCACATCGCACGCCGACTGTTTCCACCCAGCCCATGAGTGCCAGGCCGATAATTGCACAAGTAGCATTGAAGATGATGAGCGGACCTAGGTAAAGATCTTGTCTTAGCACAAAGAACGTGGTTTCCAATCAATCTTGAGAGCTTACCTCTGATCTTATACTTATCCGCGATGGTTGCAGTGATAAGCATGACAATCGCAGCAAAGGCGTAAGGCGGTGCGACTAAGCACTGAGCTGCGCCGACCTCGAATCTAAAGGGCGGAAGGTCAGCGATAATTCAGGCAGTGAATGTTGATGCAGACTCACCCCATTCCGACTACGAGGATAATTGGCAGAAAGAAGGCGAGAGCATAGCTCTGTGTCGTGTTGCAGGCGAACATGATGGCAAATCCCCAAATCTTAAGGTCGGCCGCAGGCTTCAGGAACTTGACGAGGTTGAAGGGCTCGGCCTGAGCATCGCCGCGATCAGCGTTAACCCTGTTAATCACCCTGTGGAAAGGAAAGCATGAGAGTCAGCGAGTGTTGAAGACATCGCGCACAAGCTTTGTGCATTTCATACCAGGCCACCTCGCGCTCATTCAGGAATCCCCAGCATTTCTCAGGGCTATCGTCAGGGAACGGCACCAGGAAAATGAACCCAGCGATGGCGACACCGACGGTGATGATTCCTTCAATAATGAACTGTGCGGACTTCGTCAGTGCCTCGCAAACAAGCTGCATCACTGCAACAACTCACAATCCAGGACCAGCCCTGGTAGCCGCCGAGGCCAGCCATCTGCATCAGACCGAACGCGAGAATCCCACTGAAGGCAGAGGCCATCATTCCGATGAGGTAGAAGAAGGCGTTGCGTCGTCCCATCTCGTATCGGCAGTACCAAGTGCTGAGCAAATATACACAACCGGGGAAGAAACCAGCCTAACAGATTGACGGTCAGTCACGGATCGTGCCTTCAAATAAGAGAGCGTGAACATACCTCAAAGATTCCAAGAACCACGCGCAGAGCGGCCAGTTGCTGCCACTTCTTTACAAAGCCCATGCCGATCATAACGCATCCCCAGAGAAAGCAGATAGAAGACAGAAAGTATCGTGGACCAACTTTCTTGGTGAGGACGGTCGCAGGAGGCTGGAAGAAGACGTACGTGGTGAAGAACACCAGCGTAACAATGGACTATTCTTAGTCAGTACAAGAAAGGTGCGTACTTGTGTAGGGGATGGTTCATACGTATGCCATGACGTTGGCGTTCGGGTTGGTCGGCGTCTTGACCATCCCGAGCTCGGTTCGCATGCCGGCGATGGAAGCGTTGGACAAGTTGGTTCTGTCCATGAGCGACACGCAGTACCTAGTTGAAATAAGGGTTAGCAACAGCCCAAACAAAATATGCTAATGCGGGCTCAAGACCTGGAGCAAGCGGAGAGACTGTCTCACACCGCGCGGCAGGCCTTATGCCCTTTGCAGTACTTACATAGCACCAACAGTAATAATCAGACGTCTGTCAATACGGCGGAGGATCTTCTTCTCTTCAGCGGGCGTGAACTCGCTTTGCCTTTCGTAGTCATCGCTGGATGTAGTCTTGAGGTCGGAGTTGGGCGAGTGTTCCCTGTGTTGCTCGACGTGGGTGTCGACCGCCTTCTCGGCGTTGTTGGAAGAAAAGACACCCATCGTGGAGTGCGGCCAGGTATCTGCGTAGGGAAGGTAGACAAGCGAGACGAGCAGAGTTACGAAGAGCGGAAGGCCTTGTCTTGTAGTTGCAGGGCCACATCACATGCGGTCGCAGTTAATCCTCGGCAACGTCTGGCCTCGGACGAGATTCCCACCATGGCCACGGTGCCAGCTTGGCTGCATCGCAGGCAACATTGGCGACAAGACGAGCGCGGAGAGAAATATGGGGAACGGACTCGTTTGCCCGCAAGGTCCAAGCGAGAAGCTGGGGATACCCTGTCGTGCCAAGCTGCATAGGAGCTGGGCGAACCCCAATCTTGCCACGCGGGTGACACATGATCTGGGGTATCTAGCGATCGCCGCGTCTGGGAGATCAACTGCCGTATTCTTTGATTGGATCGGTGTTCACAAGAGGCATTTGTGCGTCGTCTAGATTCCACAGACGAGGCATGTCCAGTTCTGAACTGACATGTAGAGGACCGAAGACGTCTCACTCTCGGACGGCGACAGGAACACTGTTACACTAGTGCTAGCAACGCCCGGATCGCGCAAGTTATGAGCCGCCTAGTACGAGGCTCATAGTGAAGCAAATGTCACTGGGGGAACATTGGTCCTTGGAGTCGCCGTGTTTCCGGAGCCGGACTCGGTTGTGGCAAGCTGACTCGGAGCGTGTCGGTGTACACTCCAAATGTCACCGGGGGAACATTGGTCCTTGGAGTCGCCGTGTTTCCGGAGCCGGACTCAAATGTGGCAAGCTGACTCGGAGCGTGTCGGTGTCCACTCCCACTGCGCGTGCAACCAGTGACAGAGCTCCCGCGGATATCCACACGAAGTAAACGGGTTGAGACGGTGTATTGGCATTGCCAAGCGGAGCAAAGTCTTGGTCAAAGACACCCAATGTGGAGGATCCGATCTGCACGACCGTTTGTGGTCGCCGCGCCCAGAGGTGGCAAGATATGTGCGTTCGCATCAATCAAACCGGGGAAAAAAAGGCGACTTCTAATAAAGCGAATCAATAATCTCAAGTGACAGGTTGGTGGTGAGGGAGGATGAGATCCGCCCCTCGGCCCAGCCCGCAAGTATTCGTTAGTAAGCACGTTCATGGGATGAAGAATCTCCGTGTCCTCCTTTGCCTTCTCAACTCCACAACTTCCACGAGACTGAGACTCATAGTAAGGAATACCGTCGATGACCCATAGAAGCCTGAGGAGGTCGCGTATGGCAGCTCCACGCTCGATAGAGCGGGCGGGATTGTACTGCCTTGCTACCACCCTACCGACAATGTCTGCTACTGCATACAGAGCGCAACGTCTGAGGTCGAGGCGTCCCTTCGAGAACATACCAGTTCTCGAACAAGGCGCCAACATGACACGGAGAGTGCGGCATGCCATAGGCAAGCTTACTGCCACAATGGCATGAAGAACACAGTCAGCGCAATAGTGAAGAAGCAAAAACCAGGATCATCCACCACATCTTCGGATTGCTCTGGAAGCTGCGATGGGCGACGAAGAGTTGGAATACATGTGCACATTCGAGCACCTGCAGCAAGAGTATGCGTCGATGGCCAAGTCTCTTTGGTACGCGACGCACCACACGCGACAACATGGCAAGGCGCAGGAGGAGGCATCTCTATCGGAGACGCCCTGGATAGCTCTTCCCTGGTCGCCCGCACCACCTCGTCGCAATACTCGAATTCCATAGTCCAAGGACTCAACGAACGGTGGTCTCAAGCGGAAAGACGAGTCTGATCTTTGCGGGCCGCAACCCGAATGCAGTGTGGACTATAACGGCTTGCTGTCGCCGAAATCGGGGTTCATACTCGACTTTGACAATAATGCAAGGGCAGAGACAAAGCAGTCACAGTTGCTGAAGGCCAAGGTTGCGAGTGGCAGAGAACAGCCGGGGTTGTCCTCGCCAATTGGGTCTCCTTGCCTGGCGCTACGGAGTCACGGGTCGGCTGTCGTCTGATCAAGCACGCTCGTTCAGCTGAGTCGGAGAAAGAGCAGTGCAACTGTGGAGGTACAACGGAAACAGATATGTAGAAGCCCGCGACAGGGTTGTCGAGGATTACTTGACTGTGAGCAGAACAGCGCGGACCTTCCGCAATCTGCTGCACTTCCTGCACGCCATTTCACTTCGCACAAAGGTACGACCTTCTGTCGCGGTGATTGATTGTAAAAGGCGTGGATTTCAGAGCAGCGGAACCATTTCCGGCTTTCACTGCAGGGCTGAACAGACGAGAGATCTGGCCCGTGAGGAAAGTTCTGCCGTTATATGAGCAATATTCGACATTGACGTCTGACTTGCACGCACAGGCTAGATCACCATGATTGCTTTGGATCCTGCTGCTCGAAAATGTCGATTGGAAATCGCTGAGGGGTGCATTCCGTCCGGCCATTCCATTTGTAATCCGAAGATTATCTAAGCAATTGACAATGGAAGTCGCACCAGACTGCAGCTCGCCATTCATATAAGATCAGGCAGTCGTTTGCTTCCATCGTCACCTTCTTCTTTATAACGAAGTCAACAGCTCCGCAGTCACCAATACAGACCATCCACACAAGACACATCATTCACACCAACCAAAATGCCAAGCAATCAAGCAGCGTGGCTCGACGGCAAGGACCAGAAGTTGCGAGTACGCACTGCTCCCCATTTTTTGATATCGACGTGCAACTAATGGGAGACAAGGTCGGCGATCGTGAGTACAATGCACCCGATGCCGACGAGGTAGTTTTGAAAAATCATGCACTTGCTATCAACCCAGTCGACTGGAAGATCCAGGACACTGGCATGTTCATCCAGAAATGGCCAACTGTGATTGGAAGCGATTTGGCCGGAGAGGTCTACGAGGTCGGCTCCAACGTCACCGCCTTGAAGAAAGGAGATCGTGTAATTGCGTATGTTGTCCATCGAGCTGCCGACGTATCTCTCGACGACGACGCTGACCATTTTTTCCTAGCCGTGCCATCGGCCTCGTGACCGGCAAACTCGGAGGTGCGGCGTTTCAGCTCTACTCTGCGATCCCTGCTGCCACTGTTGCCATCCTTCCATCCTCCATCTCATACAGCCAAGGCTCCGTCCTTCCCTTGGCCATCGACACCGCCGCCGTCGGTCTCTACAGCGACGCAGAGAAGGGTTTCTTCGCACTGCCCTACCCGTCCTTGAACCCATCACCCTCGGGCAAGACCCTCCTAGTCTGGGGTGGATCGTCTTCTGTCGGTGCGCTGGCCGTCCAGCTCGCCGTTGCCTCGGGCGTCAAGGTCGTCTCAGTTGCAAGCAAGCACAACATCAACTTCGTCAAGTCACTCGGTGCCAGCGAGGTCCTCGACTACAACCATTCCTTTGTGGTCGAAGATGTCGTCAAAGCAGTCCAGTCGGTCGGCGGAGAATACATCGGCACTTACGACGCCATCTCCACCAGCCATTCGTTCAAGAATGTCTTCCCAATCACGGAAAAGCTGGGAGGAGGCCAGGTTGCTGTTACCCTTGACGGACCAAAGGAGGGTGTGCCTGAGAACATCAAAGTTGGCAGAGTATTCGGAGTGAACGCACTCACACATCCAATTTGGAAGGACTTCGTCACTCCAGCGCTGGAGCAGGGCAAGTTGCAGGCTGTGCCGGAGGCTTTGGTCGTCGGTAAGGGCTTGGAGAATGTGCAGAAGGGTCTCGACACGCTGAAGGCGGGTGTCAGCGCGAAGAAGGTCGTGGTCGAGCTCTGACTATGTCATTGATCGATCTTCGACTCACTTGACAGACCGTCATGGGTCCTGGCTGGTGCTATCTCATGAGCTCACGATACTACGACATCACGGCAATTCAATGAATCGTTCGGATGCATGCATGTTTCGTGGTCTCGCGTGCAAGACCGTGGATCTCGCAAAGTCTTTACTGACATATGCTGTGTGATGTGTTATGAAACATGCCGTTAACTTACAAATCATCGGGCATACAAAACCCCGGCTTGTTCTTCTCTTCACACGCTGTCGGCTTTTGTCGCGGTTTAGCTTTACGCTAGCGAGTCGCTCATTCCTGAAGGAGTAACCCACAGTCTCTCGACCTATCTCCGTGATCGTAAGTCCGTGTTCAACTGCAGTTCAGGTTGCTGGAAGAGCTGACGTGTGTAGCATGTAGGGCGCTCCGGCCTCTGTGAATAAATACCCAAGCGTCGGACCTCAGAATCGTTGGTGTTTTTTTACGACACCGCCCACAACGACCTCTCAAACATGGCGGCTCAAAAAATGGCAAAGAAGACCATCACCCTCGTCACTGGCGGTAAGTGCTGCAGGCGGGCATGCAGAGAACCACACTGAGACTGGTTGATTACAGGCAACGGAGGCATTGGCTTTGAGCTCGTGTCCCAGCTCATGGCCGCCTCCAACAACCACGTCCTTCTCGGTGCCCGCTCAGTTGAGAAAGGTACCGTCGCTGTTCAAGACCTCGAGTCCAGGAAGCTTGCTGGTACGGTCGAGCTTCTGAAGCTGGACGTGGCAGATGAGAGGTCCATAGAAGACGCAGCCAAGCGAGTGGAGGAGGAACACGGCAGGTGAGCAGCATTGCCTCCAGGCGAGGTCTGAGACTCCCAAACTGATCATACTCTTCCAGAATCGACAATCTGGTCAATAACGCGGCAATCTCCCAGGTTGAAGGCCTGCCACTCTCCCAGCAAATGGCGATCTGTTACCAAACCAATGTCATCGGAGTCCAACTGATGGGCGACAACTTCGGGCCACTGCTCAAGAAGTCCCAAGGCACACCGCGCATCGTGAATGTCAGCTCCGGCGTAGGCTCCATTGCTCAGAAACTCGACCCGACATCGAAATCCTACGACCTGCAATATCCTCAGTACCGCGCGAGCAAAGCTGCGTTGAATATGGTGACGGCTTGGTAGGTCCATCAGCCACTGCAAGCGAGAACACGAGGAGCTCTGCTAACGAAGCGTTTCTCAAACACAGTCAGTGCTGGGAGTATCAAAACGACGGATTCAAGATCTTCTCGTATTGTCCGGGCTTCACGGTCTCCAACTTGAGCTCGATGAATGTTGCGGCGAACGGAGCGAAGCCCACGAGTGAAGGCGCCGCTCCTATCGTGGCTCTGCTGCGTGGAGAGAGGGATGAGGCTCATGGAAAGTTCGTGCACGGCACGGGCGAATACCCTTGGTAATTGCAGATGATTGTTCTCGTCGTCCGCGTGCCGTAAAGATCGATCGCGATGGCCAGGTGCGCTTAATAGTGGCAGAGCTCTCCTGTAGTCGTCGGAGATCGACCGAGTTTATCGCTCGCAAGAATGGAATGGCCGTGCAAAACCAGAACGCTCGAAAGGCGCTCTCGAGACGTCCATTTCAACACACTCTCCAGTTCAACTTTTGAAAAAACCAAAGAACTCCCAAGCACGCACGCACCGCTTGCCATCGTAAGGCACTCGCTCCAGTACTCGTCACCAGCCACGCAACTTCATCCCTGTGCGGCCTGTCCCAGCAACCCAATCGCATCTTCGACATTGCCTCCACTGGCATCTCCAATTTCCATGACCAGATTCGGCGCATACATACCCCTTCCAGCCCTCCACATCCTCACCCGCAAGACTTGCTTCTTGCCAAGGTCTACCTGGTGCTGGATCAACAACCACATGACGCCACGCAGGTTCGGACTTGCTAGCATCATCTCAAAGCCCCAACTTCCCGGTCTGAGGTCGAGACCCGGCCATTCGGGAGCTTTGTCACCTACGTTGTGGTACCTGGTGATCTTCTCGATGGTCGCTTGTGTGTCTTTGTTGATGATGCCGCGTTGGAAGATCCATTTCAGCTCACGGCGTTGGACGTCGGTGGTGAGGTGCTTCCAAGTGAGAAAGTTGACGTCGGACCATTGACGGAGCTCGGGGAGTGGGAGAGGTCGGCCACTAGCAACATGAGTCGGTTAGTCGTGTGGATGCAGGAAGCTCTGCGTTGAACTCGTTACTGACCTCTCATCTTCCCACGGTATCTTGCTGCCGCGATCTTTTTCAACCTGGTATGCAGGACCGGCGTTGTCGTTGGCCATGAGGATGCCGTAGTCTGGCCAGTAGACATTGATGTACTGAGCGTTGGTGATCTGGTAAGGATGTCAATAAACAGCATCACTTCCATCTTATCGGCCTACCATCAAGTGCTCATACATGATAAGTCGTGCCATCAATTACACGGTCGTGCCAATGGTACCATTCGACGTTCACCGCCGGGAGCAACAGCTCGGGCACCCCCAAGCCTGGTACCTGGATCGAATATCAGCACTGGTTTCATGCTCGCCAACACGATGCCTCCAACGTACAATATCGGACGTGAAAGACATGTAGGCCCAGCGCTGGCTGGTCTCGGTTCCGTGCCAACCCCACTTGTCCAGCTCATCATAGTTGTTCCATCTCGAGATAGCAAGAGGACCTGCTAGGCTAGGATTGTCTAGGTAGCAGAGCAGCGTCTCACCCTTCTTCTTCTCGTTCTCATCGTCCAAGGGCGTCTTGATGACAGCAATCCCGGAGGTGAAGTTTGAGGTGAGGTCGAGATCTCTGGGCTCAATGCTATCACTCTGGTAGAACCAAGCGTGAAGCGCAGCAGCCGCGAGTCCCCGTCCTGATACATGGTGATTGGAGTGCTGGTGAATGTCGCCGGTATCGAGCTCTTGGGCCGAGATTGAGTGGTGGTGGTGGAAGGCGAAAATGGCAAGGAGCGCAATGGTAGCGACGACAATGTGTAGCCGCGCCCGCTGTAACACACTCCGTTGAGCCATGTTGATTGGATGTGACGCAGAGTACTCTGGGACCAGAAAGGTTGTACGAGGCTTTGTGGTAGTTGGTGTTCGTTCAAGATCGTGTCAAGGTGTGGAAGTATTCTTGGATGGTTAAAGTTTCAATGCCGCCACCTTCGACTGATCGTGCTTCTGATAATCGTTCTTGTCTTGCCAAGCAGGTGATTCGCGACTTCCAGGTTGTTGTTGCATCTGTTAGGATCAAGAAGCAATGTTGACGGGTGAGCATGCCAGCAAGCGGAGCATTTGGAAGTCGTTGCATGAGACAGAGCATTCAACACATGTGCCACTAGGCTCCATGCCGCCCGCCGTCCACAGCAGGACATCCTCCTGAATTCAGAAGTCAGGCTGGTGTCCTGGATCTCGACAAATTGCCTCGTGCTCGGTCGACTGCAGTTTCCCCTGTCCGTTCTACACCCAAGGTAACCTGCCGTCGGTCGTCAGCAGCAACAATCGTGCGGCGCAAAGGAATAAGAATGCAATATCACTTCGAATGAACGACTTGTTCAAGGCGAGCGACGAGAATGAAACAAGAGCGAGAGCAAAGAGTTTGAATCTTGTTACAGCCCTTCGCCAAAAGCGGTCGTCTTCTTCCGCATCTGCTGACAGACGGACGTCTCAAACGTACAGTAGAGAGTGAAGTGAGTAGTATCGAAACCAGAAGCAGAAAAGCAGCCACAACAGGAGCGGGCAACGCCGTGCCTTTGCCGTCCTCGACTCGCAATCTCGACCCGCTTCATAACAATATGAAGCCTACACTCAAGTCAGCCGACTGCGCACCCAAAGCAACGCTGCCTGAAAATAATGCTTGCCTGTCCGTCCCACTATTTATACATTGGACGGCATGAAACTCTGCCCTCCCGCCAATCGTACATGTGGTGGGTGCCGCCCGTTGTCCCATCAAGAATCTGTTGGGTTTAATGTTTCCGATTTCCCTCACCAGGCCAGAGAGCGAGAGAGATTCCCGCGTCAGTTCTCGGCGAGACTACCCGTTTCTGCTTCCGCCGACTTGCATCTTCAGGTCAGCAATGCGCTCGACTCCTGCAAACGCCAGGATAAGATAGTGATCGACCAATTTTCTGATGTGACTGCAGCCACAAAGTATACCAACGGATGCCGCATCGCCACGGTCGACTTCGCCGCCGCACAAAAGACTGGATACTGCTTCCGCAGACAGGTCTGCCACATCGAACATGATGGCTGTAAAGACAATTTGTGACCTTCCGGCCAGAGCGAGGCGAATTGACAAGGAACGGGGAGCCGGGGATGGTTTGACCCGTTATTTGCCAAAGGCCAAGTCGATCTAGTAACTCTGAGGAAACTGACTGGCGGGCTGAGGGTGATCCATGTCAGCATATCAGAGACTTTTCATCATCCAATAACGGAGCGAAGACTTACAGGGCTGTTCAACATGCTCTGTCGTTTGTTTCGTCCTTTCTTGATGTGGCTCTTCAAAGCACTGGAGTCGAGCGGTTTCAGGAGCTCAAAGGAACACAGCAGCTCGCCAGAGACGCTCATCACAGCTCCCCAATTGTCAAATTCGCCGCAATACTGGAACGATATCAGTCTAGGGATCGTTGGCCGGCGGTATGAGATGCGTCCAATACTCACATTGGGGGCGGAGAAGACGGTGACCAAGATTCTCTCCTGGAAGAATTCGTAACCGTCTTCAACGACCATGTGCGCTCGGCACACCAGGTCAAAGTCGTGCTTTTGCAAGAACTCCATGATAACCTTCTTTCCAAAACAATAGCTGACACCTCTCTCATTCGCCTCCCAGTCTGCTTCCATATCCGCCGGATCGGACCAGAGGAGATCGTTGAGCAATCCATAGTCTGGCACATCGGTCGGTCGAGCAATGTTGCGGATGTCGTCCATGTGGGAGAGCGAGGGCGAAAGACCTCCGTGAACGCAGAAGATTTTGCCGGCGACAATGGCAGCGATCGGCAATGTGTTGAAGGTGTCGACAAAGGTCTTCCAGACCTTGACATTGCACCTTCGCTTGCATTCGTCATAGAAGCCGTAAACACGCGTGACATTGGCACATTCGTGATTACCGCGAAGAAGAAAGAAGTTCTCGGGAAAACGCAGCTTGTAGCACAGCAGCAGCAGAATCGTCTCCAAGCTCTGCTTGCCACGATCAACGTAGTCGCCAAGAAACAGGTAGTTGCTGTTTGGAGGGAAGCCACACATCTCAAACATGCGAATCAAGTCGGTGTACTGGCCATGCACGTCGCCAACAATCTTCACTGGCGGCGAGAGCTCCAGCAGTGCCGGCTGTGACAAGAACAACTCCCGAGCAGCATTGCAGATAGCAGTAATTTCCGCGTTCTTCAGGCAGACAGTTTTGGTTACCTTGCCCGCATAACCGGCATCCACCAGACGTTTGATCATGTCGTCCAAGTCGGCGGTCTTCAGGGCGCCTATGTCCATATTGCCGGACGTGGAGTTGGACCGTACTTCGGGTGCTTCTGCGATGGCAAGGACTGCAGCGGCGCTGTGGCCTGTGGGAGCTGGTCTCTTGACCAGGATGGATCCCGTCGGCTCCTTCGTATGCGTTTGATGAATATTGCCTTGCGGCGGCCCATCGGAGACTGCATCGATTTCGCCATTGCGTTGAGCTTCGGCGAGGTCGCTGTGGCCCGCGCCGACGCTCGAAGACATGGTCGGCGAAGGTGGCGGCTGAGCATCGCTCTCCTCCGCGAGGCTACCGGGACGAGGTGTCTCAGAGAAGGATGCAGAGCCTCGAGTTTGCCTCTGCGATGATCGACCGCTGGTCGCGGACCTGATGGATTGCGAATCGACCTTATCCACGCTCGTCGAGGAAGCGTCTCCAGGAAGATTGCTTGAAGACCCTCGTGGGCTGTCTGTTGAGCTTTTGCCGGGTATCTTTGTGCGAAGAGCTGTGCGGAATGAGCGAGATGACTCTTTTGTATCGGACTTGCTGAAGGACGGGTAGGAGTCAAGGTTGGGGCCACTGGACGATTGTGATCCCTTGCCGTCCTTCTCTTTGGATGGCTGGTTACCCATGCTTGCGATCTTCTCTTGACGCGATGCCGGAGGCTACGCTGCGACGTGGTGTGGTGCGATGTGGTGGTGCCCGGGTGTATAAGAATGCGACGGTAGTGGTAGTTGTGATGTTGATGAGCGTTTCCGTGCGATTGGAGCGGTTGTCGACGTATGAAGGAGGACGAAGTAGTCTCGTCAGGCAAACCAGACGATGCGCTTCGGGGAGGAGTTGCTATTGCCGTTGCATAGATAGAAGCAGCGATTGCGTTGGCGGGGCCAGACTCGCGCCTGCGGTGGTGGGATGTGGAGAAGCTGCGGGGAGGCAGCAGTGCGGAGGCAGTGACGGCGGAGCGTGTCAGCGGCGGGAGGTGAAGTCGGGGTGGAGCGATTGCCCTGGTGTCGTCGGTTGTCGTTGTTGTGTGGGGTGGGATGTGGTTGTTTTTGGCGATCTGACGGAGGCCAAGCGCCGGTCGGTCTCGACTTCGAGCTAGATCTACTACGTGGAGCGTGAATCATCAGTATATCACGCGGGAAGCCGTGTTTGCCCTCCGTTCGCGAGGCCACCATGGCCAGGAACATGCAGGCAACGACAATCCAAGCAGCGCGTTCACTTACCAGGCAGGGATGGAGTTGTACGAAACTGCAATGCGTTGTCTGATAGTTCGCAGCCATGACAAGGTCTAGAAACGTCTACGTAAGCAGACCCGCCCGATCGCTTGGTATAGACTACGCAAAGAGTGACAACCAGGTGTCTTACATATGGTCTGTGTGCATCATGCTGGCTCTAAGGTCACGCTGACTATGCACGCAGGTAATCGCCTTGGGCCGTGCCATTGACCTTGGATTTGTACATTCAAACAAGACGTCTATCTCACAGCTCTTCTTCCTCCCAATCGTCCTCGAGCTCTGGGTGACCATAAATCCCAGCCCATACGCGATTCCACAATCCCTTCTTCTGCACCATGGCCAACACCAGCACGATTGGTAGCTGCCAGACACTCGCCCAGAAAAGCGCCCTCGCAGAGCCCTTCTCGCCATTGAGCCTCCACATTCTGATCGCTTCCCGCAGCATCCACGCATTCGCAACACCGCTCGTCGCGACGAATGCCTTGTCCGTGAGCTCGTAGTAGCTCAATCCTGCGCAAATCGGAAACATGGCCAGACTGTATCTCAAAGACACTCGACACGCCATGGGCATATTCGTCGACGTCAGCATCTTGTATCCCGCGCCTGCGTACTCCTTCCGAACTCCGAACGACAAAGCGAAGAAGTGTGGAAATTGCCATGCAAACAGCAGTCCCGCGATAAGCCAGCCTCCAATCGCTTGCTCCGTGAACAGCAACTCCTGCGCCTCTTCCCACACGCTGATCGAAGAGGCTTGCATCGCGTTCTTGGTGCTGTACTGACTGGTAGCCGCACACCATCCCATGAGTGGAGGAATTGCTCCGACGACAGCTCCGACCCACGTATTGACCGGATGTATTCGTTTCAACAAGGTATATGCAAATGCGTACAACGCGATGTTTCCAGCGCCCAGAATCGAGGTTGTAGGATTGACTCCATACCAAAGTAGCCCAGATCCAACCATGCCCGTCGCAATGGAGAATATCAAAGCTGCCCGCTTGCTCACCAGCCCTCTGACAAGCGGCCGATTCTTTGTCCGACTCATCTTCGCGTCGTGTTGTGGCTCGAAGAGCATGTTCAGGGTGTTCGCAGACGCAATGCATGCGAATGTCCCGGTCGTGAGGAAAAGCAGAGTGAGGGTACTGAGTGAGGGCGCATCGGTTACTGAAGTGCTCAGCAGAGCGGGCACGGGATATATCGAGTAGGACGCCGTCGTGGTGAGGACGATGAGGAAAGCAAGGCGTGGTTTCGTCAATGCCAGGTAAGTGGAGAATAGTCGCCGGAGAGACTTTTCCGGTGCAGCCGCTGCATCTTGTGATAATGACGATGAGGCATCTGGTGGTAGTGGAACGTCTCCCGCGGCATCAAGCACACTTGCAGCCTCTTTTAATCGCTTTCTTCGACGATGTGGTAGCTCCTCGATTGTGGTCGGTGCGGTCCCTTGTGAGCCTGCCGTGGCAGATTGTGTTGCGTGTCTGACTCCATCTCTTGCCAATGATACTTTCGAAAGTGTGTCCGACTTCTCTGTCCTTTGTCCGTGAAGCGCATTGGCCCAGAAAAATCCCCTGTCCACTTCATCATCCTTTAATGCAACAATTTGTCTCGTTCGTATCGCGCTGGAGAATGGTCTCTTCTGTGGCATGTTCAGACGAGCGAGCCGGCTCGCGCATCGGTGACATATTAAAGTACCATTCCAGGAGGCCTGCACTGCCGTCAGTGGCAGGCGGAGGAGCATCGGGTGAGACGTGATGCGACATTCAATTCATCTTTGATTGCAACGAAACGCTCAAATATTGAAGTCAAGCTTCCGGAGAGTCGGCGGATCATCACGCGGGTAAAGCCGGGGTTGAAGGAGACGATCACATGAAACGACACGGGAGACACACTTTCCCGTATGCACTGTATACTGAGATGCTCTAATACTTGTTATGTAACAAAGCTGCCACATGGTAGTCCATACTCTGTCCATTGGTTACGACCGTATCAGTGCCGCCAGCCTCGAAATCAGGCTCATGTCTGTCATGATCCTGTCTCCAAGGACTGCACTCAACGCACGTCCTTCGTCCAACATGCAGCATTTTCGAAGATCAAGCTTGTAGCTTCCATTGTTCTTGACATAGACTCGAGCCATCTGATCCCTCAAGAACATCCGCCGGACTTCGCGCTTGGTCGCCGGCCAGATGGCTCTGATGCTGCCCAAGATACCTTTGGGCGTTGGGTCCGGTTTGAACTTTCCAGCCAAATAGTCCTTAGTCCATAGAATGGCGTTGTCTTTCGACACACTCATGAAACTGAGATTCCTGAGCACATCGGGCACATTTCGATCCAGCGCAACATCAGCGGCTTTCGCTTCGATGACATCTGGTTTGACGAACGGCAGAGTCCGCTTGACCTCGATTCGCAGAGTGCGAGGAAGTCTACTGATTGGCGCCACGGCATTGACGATGCTGGCCTGTTTGGAGACCACGGCAATCGACTTGATCATCTTTTGAGGTGCCAATAAGAATACTGTTCCGAATCCGACAACGGAGAGAACGGAGATACCTCCCAGCGATTTTATGTACCAGGTCTGATTACTGCCATCAGGTGCCGAATCCTTGAGCACAGCTTGAGCGTATGTGTACGCGCCAAGAATGAAGGCCCCTCCGATGATGAATGACGAGGCAAAAAAAGCTCCATGGTTGGGCGCGGTGTAAAGTAGAATCGTGCGGTCCGCATTGAGAGGTGGTGACTCGCGAGGTGGTGGCGCTGAAGGCGCTGGCCTGGGATGTGGCCTTGCTTGAGGTAGCTGTTGATGTGGTTGTGTTCGTGCACTTCGCGTAGTCTGTTTGGAGGCGGCGTCGAGGGTCTTCCCTCTGTCGAGCCTGATAGCAGACTGGAAACTTCGTCTTGAAATCTGATGTCCAGTCGCATGAAGCAGCTGTCCAAGTCGGGCCGGTTGCTGGAGAACGAGATGTTGTCGCAAGCTTGATGGAAGGCGCAATATCGTCGCACCGACGGTGGCCATTGTATGTTGTGGATTTTCCTCTGTTCTCGCTCACTTGGCCGCTGTTATACTTAACGTTTCAGGTGCATGTCGATGGTAAGAGGACGCGTTGTCGAGACGAAAAGTACGGTACCACTTCGGCCTTTGACTTCGGGGGTCCGACCTCGTCCCAACCACTGCCCGCTTTTCTTGAGACCTCAATGCTGCGTTCAGTCGTGCACACCAGAGCGAACAACTCCAGCTTCACAGAGCTATTCGAATAGGTGATGGCCGGAGTCGCCAATACAGCGCGGCTTTCTGCCCGCCTTGCCAGCAGATATGCACCGCGATATGTTCCCCGCAGAGGTGAGTTGCATTGAGCTACATACTGTTACTCAAGAGCATTGCGTTGACAGAACCGCCAGGCTTCCAAGCATCCGCTCGCGACCGTGCCGCTACGAATTACGCCATGCCCGCCCTCTCACCTACCATGACCGAAGGCAGCATTGCAAGCTGGAGAGTAAAGGAAGGAGACTCCTTCTCCGCCGGCGACGTTATTCTGGAGATCGAGACGGATAAAGCTACGATGGACGTGGAAGCCCAGGACGATGGCAAGCTTGTGAAGATCGTCAAAGGCGACGGGTCAAAGGCAATCCAGGTGGGAGAACGGATTGGAATCCTGGCCGAACCGGACGACGACATCAGCACATTGGAGCTACCATCTGAGGAGTCTAAGCCTGCAGCAAAGGAGGAGAAGTCTGTGCAGAAGGAGGAGAAGCCTGCAGCGAAGGAACAGAGCAAGGCAGAGGGTCCTCCAAAGCCAGAGCGGTCTTCTGAATCGAAGAAAGCTTCGAAGAGCTCCGGATCGCAAAAGCAAGGAGGAGCCGCGCGAAAGCAGATATACCCATTATACCCGTCCGTGGAGCACCTGCTACACGTCAACGGCCTCTCTGCTGAAGATGCCAACGAAATCCCTGCTTCTGGCCCACAAGGACGATTACTAAAGGGGGATGTCCTGGCATATCTCGGCCAGGTTCAAAAGAACTACCCAGCAAGCATATCGGCACGTCTCAATAAGCTCTCGCATCTGGACCTGTCGAATATCCAACTGGCAAAGAAGGCAGAGGCTAAGCCCGAGAACGAGCAGGCAGAGCTGAAAGCCGAGCCTGCACTACCTCAAGAGACCGAGATCGCCATCCCGATCAGTCTGTCTTCCGTCATTGCGACACAAAAACGAGTGCAGGATACCCTTGGAATCTTCCTGCCCCTCTCGACATTCGTCGCTCGCGCATCGGAACTTGCAAATGATAACCTGCCGTTCAGCAAGACCCATAAAGCAACTGCCGACGATCTCTTCAATGCCGTGCTTGGCCTGGACAAGGTCGCAAACAGCAGTCGAGGCAACTACTTCCCCAACATCACCGGCCTTTCAAATCCTTCTTCGATCGCAACAGCGCGGCAACCGGCAAAGAAGTCGGACATCATTGATCTCCTTGCGCCCAAGCCCAAGGCGCCTAAACGAGCCACTGCTCCTGCGATGCCAGGCATCTCGCCGAGTGAGAACATATTCTCCGTTGTCGCGAGGAATGGAGAGGAGAGGCGTGCCACCGAGTATTTGGAGAAGATGAAGCTGGTGTTGGAGGATCAGCCCGGTCGACTTGTATTGTGATTGCAGTGCTAGCGTGGAGTTTTGGGAGCCCATATGAGCTGTTTACCGTGCTGATAGGAAGGCTCAAGAACCTTGTACCATTGCATTTCGCCGGGTTGCCTGCCCTCGTTGACCCATTCCCGTAGTCTCACAGCTCATTCACATCCTCCGGAGCTTTATGCCCTTGTTGGTACCAGGACCACACATTCAACCCAATCTTCGTGCCCTTCGTGACGGGCGTGCCTGCATGAATAGTCTCCTTATACCCTCTCCCATCGTCGTCGAAGTTCCTCCAAAACACTGCAGCACCTTTCCGGGGTTTGAATGTGACCCCTTCTCCATCAGCGCCACAATCCACAAACTCACACCACCTCTCATCCTCCCTGCCCTTCAACCTCGGAAACTTCGTCCCACCTCCTTCACAGCCATCCTCGAGATAGACCATGAAACTACTCACCCTTCTCGCGGTAGGGTTGGCAGATGACCAGTCATAATGCAGAGCATAATGGCCCGAGACGTTGTATCGCTGGGTCCAGAGCTTCTCGATGAAAGTGTCTCGAGGCCAGCCCTGGAAGGAGAGAGCTCGCGATTCAATGCACTGCACTGTCTGGTCCCGGGGAATCGCCGCTTTCTCGGACAGCCGGACTTTGGGGTCTTGCTTGAGGGCGCCGTTGTTGGACACGGTGGATGGCTGCCAGATGTCTGAACTGAAAGGACGTTAGACTGATGACCAGGCAGCGTTGGGATCTTGAGGATGGCTATCACCTGAGGGATATCAGATGGTCGGCTTCAGCCGCCGAGAGAAAGTTTTCGATGTAAATCACCAGGGGAGTGATGGAGTAGATGTGAACGTCGTATTTTGGTGGCGGACAGACGAGGTCTCTAGATGTGTAGACGAGGTTTTCGACTTTGGCAATGGTGCCCGTCTTTGCTTTGGGTATCGGAACGTCTTTTATCGCGGAAGATGGGAAGCCTGGAGCTCCGAGGGAAATGTATATGACAAGGGAAATGATGGCCACTTCAACAATCGTTCGGTATCTGAAGGACTGGAGTGCCATCTTCAATGAAGGACGAATTCGACGTGAAGGTGTGTGAGGAAGCAAAAATAAAGAAGGAACTTGCAAGTAGTCCGGCTCGCAAATAGCTCTGGAACTCACAGCTGTATTATCGTCCGGCGATCATTTGTCGATGTGAGCATCTCGTGAACTAGCTGGTACACAACCGCATTGGTACCTAGAAGGCATTCGTTGATGGTTTCAAGAAATTCCGTCGCGAATGGAGGATGACGCTGGCTGGGTCGTTGCCGAGACCGACGATTTCCCACACTCCAAACCACCTCAGACCGCAACGTCTTCTCTTCCTTCATCGGACCTGCAGACTTTGTATTATTGCTTTCCTCGCCATATCCTCTGCGGATATCTGCCATTGCTAAAGGCTGTCATCTTGAAAGATCGATGAAGAAGGCTTCCAACATCCATTGGAGCCATCCTTCGGCGGCTCTGCTGAAAGTACACTGCACGACCTGGATCCCGGAGGCTCGGACTGCACGGCCTGGGCTAGAGAACGACGATGTTGTTGCTGCTTTGGCGCAGACAGAACATCCTATGGTGCACTTTGAGCGGAGCCACGGAGGTCGGATCGCGCCGTCAATCACTATCACACATAGGCATCCTGTACAACAGCGGCTCCGTGCATGACCACAGCGAAAACAGGCATTCTTTGCTATGCACAAAGCGCGCCGCCCACCGCCGCTCGATCCGCACCAACTTCTAGACACCACGCACGCACAGAGGCTTGAAAGGGCTGCTGAACGCCCACGCTGTCGTGGTTGATGCACGGAGGCGCCGTTGCTGACAATGCCCCTCTTTCTTCGACCTGACCTTTCACCAAGACGGAGCTGTCATCGTCACGTCTCTAGGTTCTCCTCTTTGCCTTGCATCTACGTTGCAGATAACCCACTGCGGCAGAGCAGAAATGAGGCCAGCCTCCGTGGCGAACCTCAGCAGCACAATTGCATGTAGTATGCAAAGTAGCACGCATTGTCATACGAGCGCCTCCATCAATTTGAATTGACTGGGAATTGATTCGCAGTAGCGAGATACTTGATTAAAGTACTACGACGTACACCCCTCATCCACGCCATGTGATCACGATTCACGGTTCCCCCTGGAGTACGGAGTAGTGGCCCGCATTTGCCATCATCCAGCGCCCCAGAACCTGACTAAATTGGAGGTCGAGGTGCAGTAACTGTTCACGTGGAGAATCACGATTTCAGTCTTCGCATCCATCTTGTCCGATCAACGCTGCAAAGAACTTGAATCACGCTCTCATAACTCCTGCCCAACGCGACGAGCTTGTGAAAGTTGTGATACTGTACGAGTTACGCGATCAATCGGCAATCTATTCTACCTGTCCTGTTCTAGATCAGCAAGCCCGCCACTTCCCCACACCATCGCCTCCATCATCTCACTTCATCCGTTCCCAATCTCACGACATTCAATACTAGCCGGCTAGATCAGTTCGACCAGAGGCAGTCTCTTGATTGACATCTTCAGTTCTATTCCAATCAATTGCATCTACGACGAATCCCCACAAGCCGCTAGATCTGAAGCTAAATTAGAACTTACCTCACCTTGCGCGACGACACCTCTCACACGTCCTTGACAGTTAAGCATCTCTCCGCCACGAGCCGTCGCACCTGATCTGGCCCGTCTCGCTTCCCCGCACACTGTTCTCTCCTCTCCGTGGGCACTATCACCGCGACTGTCAACATCACCAGGCGCCGCGCGAAGCCGCGCCAAACCGGACCCTGAAGTCTCTCAATGTGAGGCTCACTCACGAGGCTCCTTCAACGACCGAAAACCTCCTGGTTGGCACACCTCGAGTGACGAGGAGTGATAGCTGTTTGCGCCGTACGTAATCGAGGAATGATCATAGGTGAGTTGCTTCTTCTCACATTGCGGCACTCTCGCCATCGCTGTGTGGCTTGTCGAACATCCTCCCAGGACTCACGCTGACTGGGAAACGCAATCGACAGACACATACACGATCTAAAAATACTTGCGAACTCGCTCCAGACCATGTAATAGTCCCGAACCCATACACCCTTCAGGTGAGTCCGTCCTCAGAGAAGTGCTGCGGCAAAGCACTAAGCTGACCACCATGTGCTTGCCTGGCAGCACCGCACTTGTAGACATAGAATAGAGGCTGGACGAATTCACGACTGTTTGAGACTTCCCAAGGTATGTGTCCTGGCGTTCTTTTGCTTGTCACCAGAGCCAAGAGAACCGAACGGAAGGCCTCCTGGTTCTACGAGTACGATTCGACGTTGCCTGGAACACGATGAAATTATCTCACAGTGAAGAGCGTCCGACTATACTCCTCTCACCCTTCTGGGACACGCTGCTACTGCGTTCCTGGCGGAGTTCAGGCTCGAGTGACCTCCCGCACTCATCGCACGCTTCGACAACTGGTTCTCAATCATGGGCAACGCTGACTTATCGTGCAGATATACCCATCTGTAATTGCGTTTCGAAAGGTTGCCTTTTCAGCAATGAATGTAGGGGCTTATTCCATGCTTGCGATGTCATTCCCAACCGCTGACCGCTTCGACAGCCTGCACGAAGAGCCACACCCGACTCCGAAGCCGTGGTCTCGTCAGAAGACGAGCGCCCCTGGCCTGCTTCAATGTCTTTCGGCAAGTTTCCTATGAAGGAAAACAACGTGCCGGGCCTACCCGGAGGCATATGGTCGACCGGGAGACGTGAAAGTTTCAAAATTTCGGAGACCGCTCAGCGTAATGCCGCCCGCGACGCCGCCCGACTCGGCGGTCCCAATTTACCACATCCTGCAATGAGAGGACTCAGCACCCCTTCACCATCAGCCAGCGACAATATGGGATCACTTCCATTTGCTATCCCTTTACAGCCCACGCCAAAGACTGGCCGATCGCTTTCTCACTCACAGGGTCAACGGGAACCACCACAGTCGTCTGTTGCCGCCGCCGGAGCGACGGCCGCTGCACTCCCGCTCGGGCTTTTGGCGGAAGAAGACGATGCCGATACTGAGTCTGAGCCGGACGAGGGCTCGAGACTGACACATACGATGTCTCATCCTCAGATTGGGCTTGGATCGTTGATGCGGACTGCGACTATGCCAGCGACTTACGATTCACGAATCGATGGGAGCAGCGGCAGAGACCTTCACTTCGATAATGCATCTCCCACTGGTCTGCTCAGAGGACGCACGTTTGAAGCGGCGTTCGCGAACCTCTCCGTCGGTGGTAAGTCAGTCCTATTCCGCATAGCATGTCAGTCACTCACGTCTCACTCCATGCAGACCATCCACAGCGCCGAGCTCAGTGGCAGAGCTCGCTTGGCTGGGACGACGTACCGAACGTCAACGAGTCGCGTCGACACTCTCTGGCCGACATACCTACGCGTCGCGGCTCGCTCGCAGCGGGTGAGCCCAGCATGCTCAGCAGAACCTACACTAATGAAGCGCTCGAGAGTGAATCACCCGCAAGCATTCTTCCACCTCGTAAGTCCAAATCTTCTGTTACTACTCTTCACTCTGTGCACCGCACTCGCCTGGAGCCTGCCACGCGGTCACCGTGCCTACTCTGCGGTCGCCGTCTTTACCCCGCCATTCACTCGAGCATCCTTCACCGCGACAATAACAATTTTAGCGCCGCTCTCTTCAAACCTTATTTTACCTTCTGCCTATCACCCTCACTCTTTTACTCAAACATCAACCACGCTTCGCCAACGACACACACCACCACAACATTGCCTTGCCACGCCGCGTCTTAACATTGCTCACAAACATAGAGATCGATCGGACAGCTAACAAGATGAACCGATTAGATTTGAAGGGCTTCGGCTCCGACCGCGCCATCGATACAAATAGCGACCACAGCGGTGCCATGACACGCGCTCAAGACTCTGCCGCTACACTCGAAATCCCCATGATGTACCGCGTCCCATACGTTGAGCTCAAGGAGCACGAGCGCCGCGAAATCGAAGCACGTCGCGACCAGCAACCACCCACCGCGCCACCCGTCAACTGGGGCCCTGGTGCGGGCCGTCCGCGAAAGCAGCTGTACATCGTCAGTTTCAAGTGCTCCCGCGTTGACGTGTTCTACCTGCTCGATAACACCGGGCTCCACGTCCGCGAAGGTGACCTGGTCATTGTGGAGGCCGACCGCGGCCAAGATCTCGGCACCGTCCAGCATGCCAAAGTCACTCCTGAAGCCGCTCGTCTTCTCAAGAAGAAGTATTCCGAGGAGCAGTACAAGTGGTTGATGATGTACAGCCGTAACAAAGATGGCGGATTCAACCCCAACGCTCAGCTCCACGGAGAACAAGGCGGCATGCAAGGACTCTTCCCGGACGCTCCATCGACCATGCAGGGCACCATTCCTCGCGAGAACTTCTCCAACCTCAAACCCAAAGCCATCAAGCGCCTCGCCAACGAGCACGAAATCAAGATGTTGGCCGAGAAGGAGGGCAACGAAGCCAAAGCGAAGCGTACGTGCCAGCAGAAAGTCGCCCACCTTCGACTGCAGATGGAGATCTTGGACGCGGAGTGGCAGTGGGACTTCCAAAAGCTCATCTTCTACTACTACGCCGACCACTACATCAACTTCAAGGATCTCATCACTGAATTGTACCGCATCTACAAGACTCGCATCTGGCTGTCCGCCATCAACCCCGCGTCCTTCTCTCAGCACGCCATGGGTCAGCCTCCCAGCGGTATCGGTCCTGGCGCGGTACCACCATTCAACCCATACGCTCTCAACAACGCGTACACCATGTCGTACGGCGAAGACAGGGACCCATACGGCGCTCAGATGCCATACCGCATTCCCTACGAGACATACACGCCGAATTACCCGCAGATCCCTGGCGTTGCCAACAGCTTCGCCCAGCCACCTTTCGGTGGTGTCGCCGGTCAAGGCTACGCTTTCAACGATCCCATGCCCGGCCCACAGATGGGTGATGGGTACGGTCAAGCAGCTCACGAAGGCCTTGACGCCAGCCATCTCCGCGCCGGGAATATGGCTGCCTACAACATCTTCGCCGGTCGTGGTGGCGGAGAGCCGGACCAAGGACACCCTCCTGAGCGCAACTTTGGCCAGCTCATGACTCCACAGCAGACCGACAGACCGAACATCGATCGCCCCTCTCCCATGGCAGGCTTCGACTATGGCCGCTTCGACCCGGCTCCAGCATCGCACGGCTCGTGGAACTCCGCCGCTCAGATCACTCAGAGCCCTCTCGACAGCGCTCGCTCTGCACAACTGCCCGCCCCGATCGGTACCCGCCGCCCTTCTCACGGCGACGATCTGACCTTGGGCAGCCAGCGCCCACTCGGTGGTCTCCCGCAGCCTCAGCAGTCCAATCTCGCCAATCGCTTCACCTTCGGTCGCCAGGGCAGCATGAGCGGTCTGGGCAAGAGCACCAACAATCCAGAAGACACGCCTCGTCAGCGCGAGTCAATCTCCGAGGAGTCGTCTCTTCCGCGTGTTAGACCAGTGGACCGCTTCTTTGGAAATCTGCCGCAGGGCGAGGGGTCGATGAAGGACCGTTAGTGATGCCTTTCATTCACTCCTCAATCTCCACACAGCGTGGAGGACCGACCGACTGAAGATCAAGAGCATACACACAGGCATGGAAACGGATTGAGATTGAACACGACAAAGACCCAAATCAATACCCACATTCACGATTGGTTCGGCGGAGGATACAAAAGTTGTTGATGTTTTTCTTGGGAGGTTTTTTTTGGCTTTTCGGTCCGTTGCCGGCGTACGAGGCGTACGTACTTGAGATATCGACGGAGTTCAGGCGTACGTACTTGAGTTATCGACGGAGTTCATGGGCACCGATGGGAAACGTGCGACTGCTTTCATTCACGACTTTGCAATGGGATCACGACGGAAATGGGACGGATTGCGAATGGCATCAAGACTGACAACTTGGTCGGTCGATGCTGAGTCTTGCTCTCTTGCTCTCGAGACCGTGGGCGCCATGGAATCCCATAATTCCGGACCGCATCTTGAAAGCGAGACGAATACTGCAACGATTGAGGTTCACAAGGAGAGAATAGCTGCAGAGATTGAAACGAATGAATGTGATGTTCCTTCAATGTAGTTTTGTTCCGACGTCGTTTTGAACATTGACCACCATTCCACGTCTTCGCATGTTGTATCGTGTCTGCGCTTGGGTCATCGTCGGCGAGCACCCAAGAGATTTTGAGATTAAGCATCAGGCCACTCTTGCCTCATCTGTGTATTGTTGATCTACTTATATTGTGAGGGAACTCCGCATTACTTCTGAGTATTTCGTCAGCGTTCAGCTTCGAGTCTCAATTAGTTCCAAGGTGCCCGGGCTGTGAAGTCATCGAGCCTCAAGGTGCCGCAAAAATGGAGAGCGACAGCGGTTTGAGACGGCCGATGCTGCCTGAATGAAGAGAGGCAATAGCAGGTTGGTGTTGACGACATTGTCAGCCGGCGCGGTACCACGGGGTAATGTGCAAGACACAATTCGACACGTATGCAAGTATAACCTCTCGTCGGTGGTGCAATTAAGCTTAGAATATATGTCTCACACATATGTTGCGAGCAGTATGTCGCCTTGATGAAACCGCACGACAGCATCGCCATTCGCTCGGAGCATTCAGCAGCTCTTGCGAAGCTCGCCGCGACTACATTCCTCATGGACGCTTTCCCACTCATCTCATGCTTCCACTTCTCCCCGTGTACAAATTACAGCCATTCCCGTCCCATTCAGTAATTCTGAAAACGCCATATGTACGCCCGCCAACTATGATACCAATCGTCGCGATGGAATGACGATTGTATGCACACAGTAATGTCCCGCTTCGTCCGGACAAGAATCGGTCCAGATAATCATGTCAGAAATCCAAGGCCTAATCGCACAGGTAGATACGCCGACACTGAAGAGCTCTTCCAGTACGCAAATCCCGTCCGAGAGCCGATGCATTGGAGCAGCCGCGATGCAGGGTCGATTGAGGCCGAAAGGACTATTTATTTGCCGCTGCGTCCTTTGCCCTTTGATTTGGAGGGTGCACTCGATGTGATTTTCGATGTTTGCATCAGCTCGCCGATGTATCTGCAGGGTCCGGTGTCAGTGAATCCAAGACGAGGCATGACGCTGCTAGCATGTAGAAAGCCGCTGCAGAGATATGCATGTTCAACTTACGATTGCA
This sequence comes from Zymoseptoria passerinii SP63, assembly GCA_000223825.2. Lineage (NCBI taxonomy): Eukaryota > Fungi > Ascomycota > Dothideomycetes > Mycosphaerellales > Mycosphaerellaceae > Zymoseptoria > Zymoseptoria passerinii. The sequence continues at coordinate 173,930 of AFIY01000418.1, forward strand.
GGAACTTGTTTCCACCTTCGAGCTTCTCGTGCTCACTCTTGACCGTTTCTACCCGGTCCACGATGGCCTGCAGACTCGTCTGCAACAGTTTGGCCTGCTCAATGAGGTCCTTCCTGGCCTCCTCTCCGAGCTTGTCCACTTCTTCGCTATTCCGCCTCGGCGACATGGTCCGCACATCGTTCTCGTCCAGGTCCGTGTCGACGACCGTCGTGGCTGAGTCTCGGGAGACGATCATGCTGCCGCTGCTTTTCCGGCTACCGATTTTGGGCCGGTGTATTCTCACGTTGTCCATGCCATCGTCCTCGCTGGCGACGGCGCTCGAGTCGGGCGAGTGGATGGGAGAGATGGCGTTTCGGGAGGTGTGCATGGCAGGCCCCACAATCGAAGGGAGGGCGGCCGAATCTGATGTCATGGTAGGGGTGTTCGCCTTGTTCTTGCAGCTTTTGGGGCCCAACCGACTTTGACAAAGAGAAGTAGAGGCCGCGAGACGAGATGGAGACTGGGAAGGAAGTGAGGTCGCGTTGGGAGAGTTGGTGAGTGGTAATAATGATGGAGTAGCGCCGTTTCGAGTGATTACTAGTAGTTCGGGAGTGTGTGAGAGGGCGAAGGACGGCACGGCAGGTGGGCGGGCGGCGGGGATCGTCACCGTCAATGCAACGAACGACAAGGCAAGGAATGTTTGGGGCGCGAGTCGGAATACAAATGACCAAAGGAGTCGTCTCCTCCCGACCGCCTTCGTGTTAGCTCGCGGATGTCATGCTCGAGAATACCTAGACAGCTCACTGATGATGATATTGACGACCATCTCATTCCGGAGTAGTCCTGTCGCGCGACTGATTGTGCCCGCAAGGATGGACCGGCCAGAGCCAGTTACGACCAATGTCATTGCCGGGTGAAAACGCATCAAGTGGAGCGGGACACAGGGTCGCGGTGTGGCCCAAGATCACCGAATGACGAAGGGCAGCGCCGGCTGTGGAGGTCTGCCGGACAAGGGCGCCAACACCTCCCTGTCGTCGACGTCAAGTGCTCCAGGATTACCGGAGTCCCTGCGCCATATGCAGGGAGTCGATCTTGCAAGCTGTCTCCCGTTGTAACTTGTGGACTCCTCCCAACCCAACACCACACAGGCAGGCAAGGCAGGTGACAGTGCGAGGTCTGCACACGAACATGATGCTGTGCAACCGCGGTGATGTCGTCGACGAGCTTAGTCGTGCAACCAGTCGAAGAGCGACATATCACATGTCGATCACGCGTTGCTTGCTGCCATTATTGCAACGATGTGTCTCACACTCGCGGCATCATTTCGAACCAATTGGCAAAATAGTCTTCAGCACCGACAATAATGGCGAGCGACGATCGCGGACATGCACTCGCGTGTAGATCTTTGAACTTCACAAAGCAAGGCCCATTATCATACGAGGCCAACGACTTTGCGAGTGCGGTCACCGCTGTTCATGCCATGTTCGAGGTCGCTCTATTCTACACTTCACAGAGTCTCGTTCATCTTGCAGACAAGCAAGCCATCTCATTACGCCACTCAGTGAAGGCGAAGCATGAAACACCGCAAGTTCGAGTCGCCAATGAAGCAGGCAGATCCCGACTTGAGCCGCCTACCCAGAATATGTCTTGCCGAGTCAGACTGGGATCTCTTCGGATGTGTATCTCTTCGGGTGTGAGGAAAGCTAATAATGCTTTTGATTTTCGTCTTCAAATTTATTGCATTGCCACTGTCTCCTCGCAATGCAGAATTCCGAAACGACCGATCAGCCTTGCGTGTCGCCTCAATCGCTTCGAGGGCCATGTCGTTATGCGTCGTACGCAGCTGGCCTGAAAGATCGAAATGGATCACGCGATCCTCTGTTGACTAGCCGCTCGTTAATGATCACATCATCAACTCATCATACAGTGAAATGCTGCAGGCACATTGTGCAGAATCTCCGAGCAGTCTACCGCGCCCCCTGCCCTGTCTGGGGTGCCGAGCCGACTCTGCTGTTGCACTGATACCTAGCGAGAGCCACGCTTCGACGTCACGCCTCATGCCCGAACTTCTGCCTTTGTTTCGGAGAGCTTCACAATTGGGCATGGTAGCGGAATGAGCCAGATACCATGTTCAACCCTGCGTCATGCCACATGGCAATAGGCGCAAGCGGTGTCTGTGATGAATCCTGGCGGGCAGAGACGGGCAGGGAATTCTTTCTGCTGGGCAAAGACGTGCGGTATTTATTCGTTTTGGAAGATGTCTCGAGGCTGAGCATGACCACCCCCTGGGCTCGACGGGGGCGCTCGTGAGGCACGCTGCAAGAGAATGAAGCCGCTTGATGCAGGTAGGGACGTTGACAAGGCACGCCCGCTGCTTGTTGCTGGGGTTTGCGCTGGAATCGAAGCATGGGTCTGTTGAGTGCAATCTGCATCGAGACGATTCGGTACCGCATTCGCGTCTCCTTCGATCGTGAACTCCAGCTTAAAATGCGCCATGAATCCTGATCACTGCTCGACTGATCGACTCGTCTCATCTCGCGGCCGAATGACCTTGCGATATGGCACTGGCATCGTGGTTCTTCCGAGATCTGTGCTACGAGCTCTATGCCGACGTTGTCCTCAAGTGGCTGCGAGAATGTCTGCAAGATGTCGATCAATGCTCGTTGACTTGTGTGCGCGACGAAGTGTAGTGGAACCAAACGTCACATTTGTTCTGATTCCCGCAGCCGTCCTCGGGAACATGAGAAGACGAGAAGACGCGATGACTCAGCATTCGACGGCACTGCATCGCGTCCAACGAGATCAAAGTATCAAGAAATTACACCAATCGCAGACAAGCTGATCTGGAGGAGCTGAGATGCCCAGCACGTACCGCATCATATTGCGGAAGCCATCCAACACACGGAGTATCGGAAGGTGGCAAACTACTACGCGGCGCTGTCTGCACACGACCACAACTTTCCAACGCAGCAAAGAACCATCGGCTCAGGATCCACGATTACCAGACGATGTCGACGATCTCATTGAGGACAAGTTTGCTGTATTGAAGTCGGCTTACGATGCTCCAAAAAATCCAATAATTCTTGCCCACGGCCTTCTAGGGTTCGACGAATTGCATGTGGCCGGTAATCTCTTGCCGGGTGTCCAGTACTGGTAAATGCCACGCGAGACTGAGGATCTCCGGAGACACAATTGGAACGAGAGCTGATTGGTGGTAGGTATGGAATCACGGAAGCTCTTGCCGCGAAGAACATCGAGGTGATTACAGCCTCCGTCCCTGCGAGCGGGAGCATCGAGGTCAGAGCGGCCAGACTTGCCGAAGTCATCGAAAGGAAGGCGAATGGCAAGGCCGTGAACATCATAGCACACAGCATGGGCGGTCTGGACAGCAGATACATGATATCCCGCCTGCAGCCTCCCAACGTGAAAGTGTTGTCACTCACCACGGTCGCCACTCCACATCGCGGATCCTCCTTCGCCGACTATGTCTTCAAAGGCATCGGTGTGACAAGACTTCCAAAACTCTACAAAGCCCTCGAGTTTGTGGGTGTTGAGACTGGAGCCTTTAAGCAATTGACGGTTTCGTACATGGCTCAATCTTTCAATCCACGCACACCCGACGACAAAACCGTGCGGTACTACAGCTACGGAGCTGACTTCCAGCCGCATCTGATGTCCGTGTTCCGGAAAAGTCACAATGTGATCCAAGGCATTGAGGGACCAAACGACGGTCTTGTGAGCGTGCAGAGCAGTCGATGGGGCACGTACAAGGGGACGTTGAATCATGTCAACCATCTGGATCTGATCAACTGGACCAATCGCTTGAGATGGTACATCTGGGAGCTGACTGGGAAGAAGAAGCGGACGTTCAACGCAATCGCGTTCTACTTGAGTATCGCAGGTATGTCTCTGCGTTCTGGATCTTTCTGCCGTGAAGTTTGCTGACATATTCGGGTAGATATGCTTGCTAAAGAAGGCCTTTGAGCACAACACAGCCAGACGTTGTCAGCCACCACGACGATAATGGAGATCGCGAGATTGCCGAAGTACTGGCGAATGCTATTATACCAGTGTTTCCACTTTAACCATATTGCCATGCAACACCGGCACATTGACCATGACAGGCTCACGCAAAAAGAACAAGACGAAGCATCCCAATCAAAAGCTTCCCGCACGCTTGCGAGCTTCGAAAATGCTCCAAGCTCTCGACGAAGCCAGGCGCATTCGGAATGCCAATATCGCACAGAAAGCTGAACTGGACGTCTTCTTCGAGCAGTTGAGCGACTGGTCTCGGTATCTTGAAGGGAAAGATGCGCTGATCTGCCAGCGCTGTTCGGCCGGCATGCGACAGAGATGTCGCTGTCGCCCACCATCGGAAAGCTCACGGTCACATTCATCTGAAGAGGAGGCGCCACTCGGCGTCCCTGGCACTTCTGCGGAGTTGACGGCCTGGGACTTGAATGACGATTACACTGAGTCTGTGGCTGGTGATATTGACTCTGATTCGGAGAGGTCAGATGATTCTTCAGAGGGATGGGCTTGGTCTAAGCTTGGGTTGAGGCGGGATGGAAGGATGTAGCTATGCATGTGCACGACCGATCAGATCCATTCAGAGAATGCCCGGAATGTTAGAGCAGCGCGACTCACCGAGCAACACCTCTGTCGTCTTCATACGGGTGCAACCTGTAGCAGAGACCGGAGACCCAGGCACAAGAGTCGTATCGAACATTCAACTCCGCAGCGTGATATTCAGCATCGTCTATCTTGAACCTTCGTCAAAGTAATCCCCTCCTATGCCACCGGCTGCTCCGCTCTGTCCGGTACTTCTGGATGTGGCTCCATGACAGCCTTGAGGAGATCATCCACCACTTTCGGCCCGGTCTTGCTTCCAACTTGCTTGATCTCGTTCAACTGCTTCTCTGTGTCCTTGTTGGCGTCCTGCTCGGCCTTCTCGTTGCCAGACGTGTGCTGCGCCGAATGTCAGCATGCATGTGGCAGACTGAGAGTGAATCGTGGATGGTATCGCCCGAATTGTCGTACCTGCTTCTCGAACGTCTTGAACTCCTCTTCCTTTTGGTTTCGGTACTCTTCGATCTCTTTTTGCGCTTCTGAACGCGCGTCCTTTACTCTCTTCGTTCGGTCTGGCGGGTGTGGTCAGTACGTCTTGTGATGGATCAATTGGTTTGTGGGCCTTCGGTGCGGTCACGGCGTACATTCTCGGGCTATATGGTCTTGTCAGCTTTCTGCTTATCTCTCATCGCTAGCGCATGCGCATCCTACCCTTTTGAACAATCTTCTGCGCCTCTCGCTCTGCCTGGTTCAGGCGTCAGTCATGCTGCTTTCAGCGTTGTCGGGCATGCTCATGGGCTTACGTCGAGCAGCGTCTGGATACCGGCGGAGTTTTGTGCAGCCTTGGGTTGAGGTCAGTAAACATTCATTAATGACATGATTGACAGACGTACCATCTCGTTGATATGTCTAGGCTTGGGTGGATACAGGTAGAGTCGTCAAATCGTTGCTTGGTGATGTCCGTAGCTGCGTGGTATAGGATCGTGTTCATGCTGAAAAGAAAACGCTGCGTCCTCGTAGTATAAGGTAAAAAGGAAACAAAACAAGGTTATTATTAGTTATATAAAACATACGTATTACGCTTTTTATCCGTCCTTTCGTCTACTAAGCTAGGTACTATAGATATAGAGTAGTCTACTTAATCTTCCTTTAGCTAGTCGTCTACCTACTCGGTAGTAGCCTTGTCCTTTAGCGTAGATGCAAACTAATCGAGTAAGCGCTTATCCGTAAGGCTATAGAAAACGGCGATTTCGAAGGCGAGTTTTATAATTATAGATATAGTCGCTTCGTTAGGGTCCTCTAGCCTACTAAGGAACTTAAGAACGGTAGCGAGGGTAAACTTAAGATCGTCCTTAGGCATACGCGTTAACTACTCCTCAGGCAACTTAGCAATCTAGGTAGTAATCTTATATATAGCGTCGTCTTCGGAGAGATCGGTAAGATCTAGGATCTCGAACACCTAGCTATAAGGGCGGATAGATATAGGGCAGTCTACCGCCTATCCCTTATATATATTAACCTATCTTACGAGCGGCACGGCGGTAATAAAGTCCTTAAGCTTGTTACCGTTCTAGCTTAGAATTAAGACTTCGGTATTTACGTAGTAGCCGTTAAGCTCGTAGTTAAGAACCCTATCGGCTATTATAATCGTAATATA
>AFIY01000417.1:0-25913 GCA_000223825.2 Zymoseptoria passerinii SP63
TCGATGTTTAAGGAGCCTTTAAAGGCTAATAAGGGCACTAATACGAGTAACGAGAGCGGCTCCGGGCTAAGAAGTAGCGTAAGGAAGACAATGCTATTGCGAAGAAGGTAGAACAACAATTAAGGCTAAGAAGGTCGCTAAGAAGCAGCGTAAGGAAGACAATACTATTACGAAGAAGGTAGATTATAGCTAAATACTAACCTCTAAGCCTCTGCTCGCAAAGCAAGCCGTCTACTACCGCGAGCAAGACAGCCTAAAGCGTAGGTAGTAGCTAAAAAGCAGCTAATCGTCGTATTAAAGGTACCCTTACACCGGAGGGGGGGTATACAGACAGCTAAATCCTCCCAGCCTCCAACACGTATAACGTTAAGGCAACTGAATTTGAGCTATCAAACACCTGGTTGTGACTACTAGTTGTGAAGATATTAGCTATTAAAGTGGTGTGGTAAATGAAGCCATGCTCTTGTAAGAACGTAAGATATTAGCTATTAAAGTAGTATAGTAAATAAAGCTATGCTCTTATAAGAACGTTACATTACGTAATCCGGCATAGCGTGAGCACCACTTCTACTTGCCGTAAGACTCCGGAACCTTGCGGATGCAAGGCGCTCTTTGCTTTTGTTCTCCTGGCCAGTCTCAGCGCCGTGCCGCAATGCATGCACATCGATACGCTTCTCGATTGAGTATCGTTGTGGTTGTCGAATTGTCGAAGCAATCTTCAGCCTCCTCTTACCACTGCGTCCTTCCTACGAAAGCCATTGCGATGACCTTCTCAACAGGCTCCGAATGCTCCCAAATGCTTACGGCGAAGTGCTCGAAATCTTCAGTACTTGCTGCTCGCACACCCTGTAGGAATCTTCGGCATGCGCTTCTGCTCAAGTAGACACCTTTCGTGCTTCTCGGGCACAACTTTTCGCGATCAACCCAGTCAGTTCGCGGTGATTCCGAACAAACGAAGAGCAGCGAGCACCGTTCGAGTTTGCTGGACTTCTGGCTCCGATGGCAAAGTCAGCAAAAAGCCATGTGCACTAATGTACGCTGGAGCATTGAAGTATGACCCAGTGCCAGATGATCGTACTCTGGAGTGGTATGCAAGTTGCCCACAGTCTCAACAGCTTGCTCATATAGCAGGAGCTTGTGTGCCCGGCGTTTCGCGATTGTTCAGCTCCCACCTTCTCTGGAAGCTCAAAGGCCGCTCGCCGCAAGGATTCTGATGACTTTCCGTTCGCTCAGTCTTCGCACGTTGAGCTCATCCAGGTCGCTCCGCATGAGGTCCGTGACCTCTCTCTTCGAATTTGAGTGGCATATCTTGTTCAATGATGTCCTGGAGGGGCATCCTTCTCGTAGCACAATCGATCTCGACTTTCCGTTGCTGGCTGCTCGTCGTCTCCCTGGTAGTCCGATGGCCTCTTCATCTCACCCTTGGTTTTGCCTTCGCATTTTTGCATTTTATCTCACCTGCAAACATGCCACTCATCTGCTCATCTCGATTTGGCGGTCTTGTGTCTCGAGTGTGAGCCTCGCTGTTCACTCTCTGCTGTATGCTTGAGTTGCTGTCACCTTGTCATGACAATATATGTGTCAATAGACGGAACTTCCTGCACCTCGGGCGGGTTGTGATCTCTTCTCGCAATCCTGATTCCGGCATTCATCCCGCCCGGCGTTCATTGGCTCAGGGGGAATTTCACCACGGATGATCTTGCATCGTTTGAAAGCCTGTGAGCGACCAGTCTTCTACCGCCATCAGTACAGTACCACCCCATCAAAATCTACATTTCCAACCCGACCACCATGGATCACCGCGGACTCACCTTCGACAACTGCCTCAACGCCGACACAACAGGTGTGTGGGCATGCATCCGCGACGAACATCATCAGCTGGGCGCTGTGCTCATCTACGACTTCACCTCCTAGCCCCACGAGCTGAGAGAGAATGTTGAATAGACCGTTAGACTCTTCTTCATTGACGGCGCCCATCAACCTTTCGACATCGTCCGCCGTCAATGCTCCGAGGCCGAAGAGGGACGCATCATGCGTCTAGACGAGGAAGCGTGCCGCCGGAACATCTCTGTGCTCCGCAGGAAGGCGCATCTTATCAACTTGTGCCTTGAGTTGCAGAACAGGGGCGCTTGAAACGCACGGATATTGGGGTGAGCTGATCAGGGCGCGAACATAATAACATTGTGTCGCGCGTGTTGCCGTCAAGTGAGCATGTTTGCTGATCTCCTTTCAAGTCTGTTGGCAACAAAGACTGGGGAAATAAGTGAGTCCATCGCTGATCAAAGCATGCGGAGGGCTCGGGGATGAGAAGATGAAGGAGAGCAGAGCGGATAGAAGTTCAAAGCTGATGGACAATTTTGGAGGGCGCGGTTCCTCGTAAGCCGCTTGAATCATGCAGAAGTCGGAGAGTAAGGCCGTTATGTTTCACAAAGGCACACTTCATTCGTAGACGAGATCCAATGGCGTTCCACCTTGATGTTCGCTGTTGTCCGGTCGTGAATCGTGCTCTTTTTTCGCTCAGTTCAGAAGCATCCTGGACTTTCTGTAGGAGCCTGTGAACAACTGGCCCTCGATATGCCTCTACCCAAGTTCTCGCCCATCCTTCACGGGTGGGATTCCCTGCGTCGGTACAGGTTTCCTCGCCTCCGCAACATCCTTTGCCGCTGCGCGCTGCAGCCGCGAGTCAAGGAGGTCGTCGGACTCAGGATTCTACGGGGGTTGCTCGGCCTCAACATTCTGGATGAAGGTACCTTCGAAACGGCAATCTGTCGAGATACGCCTCAGATCTTCTGGTCGTTCGAAGTGGAAAAGCACTGTATCGCGGTCCGTGACGATACCGACGTCGTTGTGTGTGTTGATGAAGGCCGTTGCACGGCCAAGGTCGATCGTCGTGCCGTGGAGTAGGCTGGCCAGCTGCTCAACTTGGTTCGAAAGTTCGAAGAAGCAGTCCGGGTGAAGGAGGGGCCGTATGCATTCGTCGTCGGGTCTGCAGGTCCTGTATCGCTCGGCGGACATGCAGCCCAAGACACGAGCATGTACCTGGCAGAGCTCATGAAGGATAGTGCCGTTCATTCTCAGCAGACTCGACGCCTTTACATAGTCCACGGCAATCATCGCCCTGCGGTTGGTACGCCGCGCACGCCCCAGAGCCCCATACAAGTCTTCGAAGCGGAAGGTGCAATAAGGCGCAATTCGACCGCCAAAGAAGACCTCGTCCAGGCATTGTAGTACCTGCTCCATGAACGACCGTTGTCCTTCCTCCGCTTGTCCAAGCTCTTCTAATGTACCATTGCGGTAGGCCTCGCACAGCGCCGGCAGATACGGTCGTTGCGATGTGATGGGAGTCGATTGAGGGCGGAAGACTTTCGTTGAACGCGAAGGGTTGCGGAGGGCGGGCATCTGCATTGACGAAGGTTCAGCTGAGCTCAAACATTGTCGGCGCACGCCACCTTGTATCCCCCCCAGTGCGATGCTGAGCTCCCTCTCCGCCGTCGCGGCGAGCTGAAGAATCCTTCTCTGACACGTCGTTGACCGCAGGCGCGTTGATCATTTGTAGGCTTTGATGGAACGCTCTAGGTGACTTCACGGTGACAAAGTGGCGAGCAACATGGCCACTGAATGATGGGAGCAGGGAATTTAGACAACTGGAGGACGTGGAAAACTGACAGCAACGCACTTCCATGAGCGAACGAATCTCGAGAAAGCCTCGAATCAGCGACGTTGATTGAACAGTGACAGCAAAATGAAAGAAGGCTCTTCTCCAAGGCATCGCCGAAGGCGACAACGTGATGAAAAGAAAAATGTAGGTCCTTTGGGACTGGCTCCCGGCCACTCACTGCATACTCCATATGGGGGAGACCAGCGGCGCCTATCCGACCTCAGACAATGGTGTCGGCGCGACACCAACACATTCGATCTATGGATGGAGAGGCAATGAATGCAGGGCTGTGTAAAGGGCGACTGCTCAATGAAGAGACGAGTCGAGACAGCTCTGCGGATAAAGCTCTCGCCAATGGCAAACAGGCTGAAGAAGAAAGAAGAAGAGAAGAGGAAGGACGCGGCGAAAGGAAAATATAAATACTGGCTGTGACTCCAAAAAGACGCTAACGCAGGCAGTTAGTAATCCAACTGCGTACATTGTGGGCTCCTCGCCGTCGTGAGAACGGGCTCGTTGGAGCCTGAGGACGCGTTCAACCTGTGTGTTGTTGCTGGGTCAGCGTTGTGTGTGACTTGGGCTCGCTGGTGATGCCTCTCGAGACGTCGTGGTCGATTGCCGCGCCTGTATGAGGTTCACGGGCGAGCCAGACCTGCACCAGCCTGTTCGCTGTGATTTCACTGTATGTTATAGGATGTTGTTGCTCAAGACACGTTCCAGCTCAGCACTCGTTCGCCGTCAACGTCTGGATACCGCACGCGTCCATCACAGACGACAGTGGGAACAAATGCGATTCTTCTCCAAGGCACCGCCAAAAGGCAACGATGACATGATGAAAAACATGTAGGGCTAACGAACCAGTTCCACCGCACAACCCATGGAGTGCAGGGCCGAGGAACGTCTGGGCCGCCCAAGCCGATTGACGATGAGACAGGCATGGTAGCCTGTCTACCGACAAAACGTCAATCTACGGATGATGAAGCGACAAACAGAATTGTGTGAAGGCCGACTGCTCAATGAAGAGACGAGTCGAGACAGCTCTGAGTTAAACTTGAGACCCATCCAGCGGCGTTGCAGCACACGCTCGATGAAGAAGAAAGAAGGAAGGAAGAGGAAGGGACGCGTCGAAGAAGAAATATAAGTAGTGGGTGTGACTTTCGCAACGACGCTAGTCAGTCATACGCCTGCGTTCTTTCTAGACTAGTAATGTTGTGAGAACGGGTCTGTTGGAGCCTAAGGGATCACCGCAGGTGAGGTATGACGGCGGGTTGACGATCAGGGACGCTGCAGGGAGGCGGCGAGTCGAAGGAGTGAAGCGAGGTCAGCTTTCAAGGCTACGAAGACAGTTGGAACAGAGGCGAGCGAAGAAGCCTCGTGTCAATCAGTGCATCAAATGAATGAACGATCGAACGAGGGATTGTGGTCTCCAAGCACTTGTCGCTTCCTGCAACACGAGGGAAGTCAGCTTGAGTTGATCCGATAGAGATGTGATCGCTTGACAGCATGTTGTAGACACCATTAGCAACGGAACGAGGTCATACGGACGGAGCAGTTGCGTTGATCGAAAGGTACCCAGCAAACAAGAACAGCAGATTCACCAACAACCCAATGCCCGCGAGCTCGTTGCCACTGTACTGCTATCTTTATGCCATCGTCAAACGCACCATCAGCTGCCCGTACTCCTCCATCTTCGCCCTCATGTGCTCCATCTCCGCCTTCATGTGCTCCACCTCCGCCTTCAGCGCCGCGTTCTCCTCTCTCACCGTCTTGATCTCTGCCTTCCGCTGCTCTCTCTCCACTCCATCCTCCTTCAATTGGTCGACCTGGGCGCGCAGCCGCTCGATCTCCTTCTGCGCAACTGGGAGCTGCACGCTGTCCTCTACCAGATCGCGGATCGTCGGCCAGACTACGTCGTCGGGATCTGCGCGCGCTCGGTCAGCTTTGGGTACTTTTGAGACGAGAAGAGAAGTGGCTCGGTACCTGGGACTAGTGTTGTGATGTTGGACGCCATGCTGGGATTCTTCGGAGAGATTGCGCTGTTGTATGGAGCTGGTGTGGTTGTGATTGTGATGGTCTGTGGTGGTGCTGGCGAGGTTGATGGTCGTCGATGCTTTGGAAAGATGTGCGGGAAATGGAATTGTGGGTGGGGTCTGCGTACTTCGGGTGAATTGAGCAAGAGTTCTGGAGGCAGGACGAGTGACTACAAGCACGACGTCCTAGAAAGCGGCACGAGGAGACATTGAAAGGACGTTCAATTGATGAAAGTATGTAGCAAAGAAGGTAAAGTACTGGAAAATGTATGGTCTCTCCTCGAAGGCATCCGTAGACGTTGGTAAACCCCTCTCGGACGGACCACTGAGCTCCCGTAGCCCATTGAATTGATCTACGGCCAACTACCTACGGCTACCGTGTAGAGTGTGCCGGCTCTCGCGAAGGAGAACCAGACACCACAGTAGCCGTTACTTTGTGGCCGAGTTTGAGCGGACGAGGGACGATGAAGGGGTGCTGTGGGTTGTGATCAGTGGATGAGGAGGGGTGTGAAGGGGGATGTTTGAGGGTGGCAGGCTGGCTGGCGGATCATCCGGCGAATGTCTAGCGGTGTTGTTATGCTGCAGAGAAAGGTCAGCAGAGAAGGCATAAGTTGGAAGTGCTGGAGGCTGGCGGCGCGGTCGGTGGCATGGCGGTGAATGGTGTTGGCATTCTTCGGTCGAAGACGTGGCGATGTTGCAAGACGTTCAGTGGTGAGTGGGTGGTGATGAAGGATAGAAGAAGGAAGACGATGTTGATGTTCATGGGAGTTGGTGAGTGAAGAAGAGAAGAAGCTGGATGAATCACGAGCGTCGAAGTTTTGTGCGGCGGCTTGCTCAAACACTTGGCATCGACGCGTGAGCGATCCTGAGGCATCAGAAACACGCTGGCAAGTTGACGAGAGAGAAGGCAAAAAGTCGACGAGGTGTTGATTGCTTTCCAGCTATCAATCCAGACAATCGTTGCTAACGGACCTTTGTTCTGCGATGATGTCGATTGGACATTCAACACCAACCCACCTCCTTCGACTCGGCACCTTCTCTTGAACGTCTTGCTCGAGCGTTCAAACAGCATCAGACTCCGCGCCTCCTCAAAGCCCTTCTTCACTTCAGACCCGCGCACGAAGTTCGATCGAAAAGAGCATGGGATCAATTTGAAGACTGGAAAAGAAGCAACGATCCAGGTCACGACCAGAAAGAGCAAGAATATAGGGGTTTCGAGCAGTGGGAGGAAGAGCCAGGTACTACGAACATGGAAGAATAGCAAGGAAACAAAGACATGTTCGGAGAATGGGGCAGGAGGGACAACGAAACATGCCTGTGTCGATGCCGTCGTTGTTGAACCACTGCTGTATGTTTTTATGCCGCAGCAATGCTGAAGGTTGATCAACGCAGTGATGGAAGGTGCAGAATGATCCCACGCCCCTCGAAAGGCTGTATGATGGCAAGGAGGACAGCAGGGGTGTTTGGAAGTCGCGGTACAAGGACTCCTATGTATTTCTGTAGAAGTGTAGAGCGACTTAAAACGGCCAGTAGAGGGAGCACGAGTTGTCAAAAGCTGTCCGCGAAGCTGTCAGCTTGACGGCGTATGGCCAGTACGGCTGTCGCTTCGTCGATCTGCGGCTACGAGGTACCGGCTTAGGTACGGAACCACAGCTGATCACAACGAAGAAGAGATAGACGGATGTGTCATGCATCTACAGCGTAGTCGTGAAAATGGGAAACCAAAGTATCAATGTCAGATCGAGTTTCTACCGTAGAGCTGAAAGTGAGAGCAACAAAGGCGTGTAGACATAAGGCAAAGCACCGGACCTCAGTCCGATGGATGCTGTCTTTGACCTACATTGTGCGATCGAAAGATGACTATGTCATCCTAGCCTGGCTGACAGCTGAACCAGTCTTCGTACATCGCCTTTAGACCTCCAGATGGACTGTCTCGTCGATCAGAGGCCGACATACGAGGCTGAGCTAGGGGTAATGCGATGCAGGGCGAAGCAAGAGAGACTTGAGTCGGACTAATTGCGAGGTATTCCATTCCCCAAGTCGAACAGTGGTCACCGCTCGATTGCGTGCATAACTACTAGCGCTATACTAGCACGCCTTGGGTGATTTTTCCCGATCGCTGCACGAAGCGTATATCTGTGTCCCAAGACTCCTCGTCTTTGGCAGGATACTTCCTCTTTAATGCAACCCCTCCCTCCTATTTCCTGTTTCCCACAAAACCCAACTCATCCAGAACCACATCTTGAACAGCCATAGCCATGTACCTCTTTCTCGTACCCCTCCTCGCCCTCCACATCACCAGAAACAGCCTGCGCCTCCAACTCGTCTGTCAAAAAGCCGACGGCACCAATCTTTGCATTGCCAACATCAACTTCGTGCACCCCTTCAGCGGCCACGCCTGCGACGGTTGGTGCCACGACCGTACGTGTGGCGGAACCACGCCCGGCTTCTTCGGGGAAACGTGGAAGTGCCGCATCTCGAAGGGTTTCTGCAGTGAGAACGCCACGGACTACGATCTTGAGTATTGCGGCTTGCATGCGAAGAAGTACAACAACTGTCCTGAGAATCTCGATTGTCCGAAACCTTGAAGGGGTTAGCTGAAGTGGTCGTGGGAGGTAATTTACGTTGCTGTTCTATTCGACGCCCTACTGACGGGAGTGTAGCAATACTGCATGAGATGACTGCTCATGCTTTTCGTCTTTACGAAGATGTATCGCCGAAGTCGCAGCCGAACCCACGCCCAAATACTCCGCGTCCGAGCATCTTGCGGAAAGAATGGCTTCGCGGGAGTGGGCAAAATCGACATGGAGCTGCGAATGACTTGCGTCAAAGTCGTTTCCCATTCCCCGATGTATCTAGTGCTCAGAGGCCAAAGACACACTCCCCGAGGGAGTACTCCAAGAGTCCAAAGGGATGAATGCAAGCACAAGCTGTCCGAGTACACACTCTTCAAGCACACGCTCCACGCACTCTCACACCGAGCTCTCTTTGATCTTCGACTTCGCCTTCCGCCATCGTGCTCGTCGACCAGCACGCATCGAGCGAGTCATCGATCAAACCTACATCGATTGACCCAATGTCTCGTCTCACAGGCCGCGTGCAGCATCGGCTGGAGACGCAGTTCTGAAAGATGTCGGCGCAACTCGGCGATGCGATGTGAACGGAACATGATGGGTCGACATGCATCGTTGCCGTCACATTTTCCACCTTGGGCCGGGTCGCAAGGGCGTGTTATTTTTTTGGATCCGCGGAGTTCGCATTCCTGGACCCAGTAGGAGGACACAGCACTAGCCAAAGGTGGGGCGGTGAGGGGGAGGGCCGTGGCGATAGAAAGGGTGGAGTCCCTCGCTGTGGCTGAGGGAGGTCGTTGACTTGCTGGTCAGGGAAAGCGTCGTTGAGTTTGGCAATGTGGATCAGGTCTTTGGATCGCGGGTAGGAAGGGAGCGGCGCGACACTCACTCTATACCTCGCTCGGCAGGTGATAGATGGTTTTTTTTCAGCCGTAGTAAGGGTATGCTTTGGGCAGTGCGTAGTTCACACCCATCAGATCCGGTCAGCACTCGAAAGAAAAGCTTCATTCTTCTCAGATATCCCTCTCTCTCTCCGCTCCATTCGATCGTTTGGTCGACTCCATTCTTGAAAATTTGTTAGCTGCCTGCTACGGAACAAATAAGAATGACAGCGCGGCTCGGCCGAACAGCAGGCCGAGCTTTGGATCTGCAAGTCCACATGCCTGCCCTGCGGGGCCATCGAGAACACGTGTGCAGTGAGCGCCGGATGAGTTAGCGTTCGGCAGTGGTAGGGCGGGGAGGAAGAGGGCTATGATGATGGATGGGAAGAAGGTCTTTCTTGTGGTTCAGGGAAGGAGGTTGGGTGGATCGTCGAGAACGAGGTCGTTGGATCGTGAGTGGAGGGATAGGGAGAGGATTTGGAGCAGCGCGGCGATGTCCAGATTTCACGAACGGGAAGACGACGGAGATTTCCTGCTTAATTTGTGGCTGGAGAAGCTTTTGCTGCAGCGCAAATTGGTGACAGTATCGTGCAGTAGACTTTCATTCTTCTGGACCTCATCGCCAGGATGAGACTTCACAACAACAACTCACCACATGAGAAAGGATGTAGCTCGACGAAGCAGTAAAGTCACAATATGAGAAAGGATGTAGCTCGACGAGGTAGCCCTTGAACCATGGAAAAGTTCAAGCACCATGCAAGTCAATCTTGGTATTCAATCAAAGGAATCGCTATCATCAGCCCTGCTTGAAAATTGACCTTTCAAGCAAAAGCATCAGCGAAGGAAAATATTTAGGTCAACGAGCCATCCTTGAAACCGTGGGAATTCAGGTCAAGGGCCGAGCAAGATCGATCCTGAGCGTATCATAAAATGTGTGCATCGAACCAAGCCGTCTCAGACGTGACCTCGGTCCAGAGACAGTCGTACCCGAACGATGCAAGGAACCTTTTGGGAGGGCGTGTTTGTTTGTGCTCGTGCTGGGAATGACGGGGTAGGTTATGTTTGATCTGGACGTTGGGGAGACCTGCCAGGAGCTCGCGGGTGGAGGCTCGAGGTGGGTTTTGGCGAGAAGCTTTAGCCCGGAGGCGAACGACTCTGGTCCTTGTGGGACGACGACGATGGCGAGGGAGGTAGGGGGAAGGGAATGACAATGTAGTCGTGTGACTCGCCTGTGCGTTGATCTGCGGGCTTGTTAGAGCAAGGCAGTTGATGAGGCGCTGCGCTGCAAGTGTAAGGCCGGTGGTGTGTTGTGTTCTGGCGAGGGAAGAGAAGAGAAGGAAGAGAATTGAAAGGAAGAAGTGTGTTGATTGAACGAACGGGCTTGGCGGCTGACTGTCCCGTTCGTGCGGCGGGATCCGGCGACGACGGAGGAGAGCAAGGTCCACTTCAGCTTCGCGGTTGAGCTTGGAGTTGACCAGTATCAACTTTCGCCGCGCGAGAACATTCAATCGTTGATTCATTGCGCTACAGCCTTCTTTATTGAGCTCACACACTCCTTTCTCGCAACAACCAGAACCAGACAACGATCGATCAACACATCCCAGCTCGACACCACGATGGCTTCATCTCCAGCGACCCCCAGGACCGCCGACGGAGCTGCGCCCAGCAGTGCAGCGCCTGTGACGCCCACTCGACAGACCAGCAACACTTCATACGAGCCCTCCATCACTCCACGCCCACGAGTCGCCCTCGACTCCCCCACAGCACTCCTCTCCGCGTACATGATCCCCTCTTCCGAGAACAGCAGCGCCAGCTCCCCATCCGCAGTCTTCGCCCTCGTATCCAAGACACAAACCGGCGTCGAGTTCAAACGGTACATATTCACGCGCCGACTCCTCTTTCCCCGGTCCAGCTGACACCCTGCCTCAACACAGCCTCCCCACCAAAAAGCATCCGATCACGCCGTCGGATGCTCTCGTACCGGTCCAAGTCGAGCGCCCGAAGCCGAAGCGCAACGTCGAGGTGACGATGGGTATCATTCGTGTGCGCGCAAGAGATCGACAGACAATGGTGGAGTACGCGGAGCAGGGATGGAAGGTGGGATTTGAGGTGAAGGGAGTCAAGTTGGAGGGATGGCTTGAGAAGAGGCCGGATATAGACGGGAGGGTTGTGCTCTTTTTACATGAGGGCGCTTGAGGTTGGGAAGAGAGGTCACTGGAGGTGCTGGCGCGGGTGGAAGGATGGAGAAGATGCGAGATTGGTAGGAGGGTTTGGTTGCTTGCTGGACTGACACAATGGACCGCGACGATACTGGTCATGATATACAGCCGAACGACGGTGGGCACAGCGAGAGCGTGGGCAATCCGATGAGGCAAAATGGACGCAAATTGCTCAAGAAATTGGATACGAACGTCAAAGACTTGAGCTGCTTTTTCGGACATTGGTCTTCATGCGCTGCATATCTGCACGAAGGGAGAAGACGATGCGCGCAAGCACCTGTAGAGTTCGAGCAGTCTCTGTATCGAGGCTACGAGAGGTCACAGAGGTCCCCAAGGAACGATGCACAATGAGTCGAGCGCCATTTGCGGACGGTCAATACCAAAGGTACACCACCTGATCGTCCTTTGGCCGGCATACCAAGCAGAAGCCTCTCAAGGGTCCCTTTGACACCACATGCATGGTCCCAACCAGTGTCTTCCCGAGAGCTACGAGGTTTGGACGAATCTTGGGCGAAAGCATGCTCAACTGGACCGCCAAGACCGTCTTCTCAGAACGGAGATGTCGACGAGGAGCCCTGCGAACGATCACAATAGCACAAAACTGTGTGACGTCCTTCATGTGGTAGATTCAATCCCGTCGGTATATATTTGCACACCGAAGCCAATGCGTGTGCACAAGTGTGCCCTTGGTTCACTCACGCCGCACAAATCCTCACATGAAGTGAAGTCGGCACTTGAGTCGATCTTCCAAAGCTTGCCCTGGTTGATGCCTTGGTGCCTTACGCCAGGTGCCGGCCGATCTCGCAGACGTTGTCTTTCCCCGACCAGATTTCGTTTCGGTTCCAATGCGGCGAGATCCAGAAACGCCGACGATAACCGAAGGGCACTGCCCCAGGTGATAACAGTAATCATTCTGCGATCGGGACGTTATCAGCGTGGACCAGGCTTCTTTGCTGGGGGAGAGTGTCATCTGATTGATTGTGGTTCCCCGTTGTTGGTGACGGCTGGCGACGGTGACTTATGGATGACATACTAAAAGGCGAGGCGTCCTTCTGTTTCCTTTGTTCCCATTTCCTGACTCTCCCATCTCCCCATTCCCATTGACTCCCCTCCTCTTGCCTCGACAATAGCAACAACATGCCGCCGACGACGATGAGACCCGCCACATCACTCCGCGTGGAGAACGTCTTCCTCCCGGGTGCACTCGCCGCCAAACATGCACAATTCATCTGCCGGACATCAACACTCCCCCAGACATTTCCCACGCAGCAGCGACACATTTCCTCCAAGCGAAAACTGCATTCGACTTCCTCCAAAGATGTCGCCTTCCCCGTGTCTCCCTCATCAACGGAGCACTACAATGAATCATCGTCCGGGAAGTCTTCAAACACTCCGAAGAGCATCCTGGCCACTCTCCCACTCTCCCACATCCTCCGGACATACCTGATCACCGCCATGTCGAGCTCGCCTATCCTTCTTCAGTCCTCCACAGCCATCCTCCGTCGCATGCTGGAATCAAACAACCCACTGTTCCGCCTGGAATCCAACCCTGTCATGCGAGCAATCCTCCTCCACACCTTCTACAAGCAATTCTGCGCTGGAACCAATGCCGCTGAAATCGCCAAGTCAACCGCTGAACTCCGCCAGCTCGGATACTCCGGCGTGATCCTCGAATACGCCAAGGAAGTGCTCAAGGATGCAGAGAGTAACGAGTTGGCTGATGTGGCCGAGTGGAAGACGGGCATGCTCAAATCCATCGAGATGGCCGCACCAGGCGACTTTCTCGGGTTGAAGTGGTCCGGTATGGGTCCCGCGGCGATGAACCGGATGAAAGACCAACTCCCGCCCAGCAAGGAGATGAACGAAGCCATGCACAGCGTCTGCAAAGCCGCCGCAGACAAAGACATGGCTCTTCTCCCCGCCGCCGAGGAGACCTGGAATTTGGCCGGTTTCCACAACTGGTGTCTCAATCTCCAGCGGGTATACAACACTTCCGGCAAAGCTGTCGTCTACACCACCTACCAACTCTACCTCAAACAATGTCCCGCCACGATCTCCGAGCACCTCGCTTTGGCGAAGAAGGAAGGTTTCACACTCGGTGCTAAGCTCGTTCGCGGCGCATATCTCGCCACGGAGAAGAGAGATCTCATCTGGCCGGACATCCAGACCACGCACAATGCTTACGACAACGCCATGACCGCCCTCATCAAGCGGGAGTACACCTCTTTCATCCCGCAACCCGCCGGTTTGTCCGCTGAATTCCCGAGCTTGAACGTCGTCATCGCCTCTCACAACGCTGCCACCGTCTCTCTCGCGCAGAAGCTTCGTCAAGAGCAAGCTGCGCGAGGTGAGGTTCTTACACCACTTATCTTCGCTCAGCTTCAAGGTATGGCGGATGAGGTATCTTGCCAGCTACTTGCGGCGGCGAAGAAGAGTAAGGATGAGGGCACAATGCCAGTGGAGAAAGTGTTCAAGTGCACGACTTGGGGCAGTATGTATGAGTGTTTGAACTATCTGCTAAGGCGGGCCGCGGAGAATAAGGACGCGGCGAGCAGAACGGGAGATACGAGGAGAGCAATGGGGAGGGAGTTGATGAGGAGGGTGAGGGCTACGGTTGGCTTGGCGTGAATGTGAGGGAGGAGCGTACGTAGATCTTGGCGGTTTGAGCGGTATTGATATTAGCGAGGAGTCTCTGGAGTTTCGGACTGTAGGCGTTGCTGGATGGTGATGATAGATGACGAGATTTTCGGAATATGACAAAGTGCAATGTGTTGGAGAAATACGCCTCGCCGCCTGTCCTCCTCGACTCTCTCCGCGTTTCACAAGCACTCTCGACCACTCTCCGACATCGCCTTTTCCGACATCATCCTTCCTCCATCATTCCTCCATCATTGCTCCATCATTGCTCCATCATCGGAGAACAAAGCCCCATCTCCCATCTCTAAACCCGACGGCACAACGACTCTCCCACCAAAAGACATACACGTCGCACTCCACTCCATCCTACAAATCTCATCCCACGCACTAACCCAACCCAAACCTCGACAACTGCCGAAGATATGCGACCCCATCGTCCACCAACCTAACCGTAAACAGTAGATACGCACACGCGCACACGCCGGACCGTGAAAGGAAATGCAAGGCAAAGAATGTGATTGGAAGATGGGAGGGTGGGGAGAGGGATCGTATGCCCGAATTGGGGAATGTGTGGGTCGCCGTGGGTAGCCGAGCGAGTTCGCAGGGCTGGAGAGGGGACTGGGATTGGGGATTGAGGATTTTTGGGAGGTTACAGCGGTGTGCGTGTCTTGAGGATTCTTTGCTGGTGGGGCGGTAGGGATTGGGGGTCGCGGAGGAGAAAGGGAGTATGCATACACCGGTGGGCGGCGATGGACTGGGGAGAATTGATGGTTGTCGATATAGAGACAATGGGAAGCCCGGATCCGACTTCGCAGCTTTTGTAAGCCCGACGGACCTGGCTCCGGTGATGTGCCCGGGCCCGGTGTTCAAAGAACGTCGAACGGGATTATGGATCGCAGGTTTTGAGGATGCTGAAGGAATGATGTGCAAGAAGTTCGTACGCGGGAAGGTATTCGTGGACGTAGAAGTTAAGATAGACGTTCGTCATGAATACCCATGTACTCGGAAGGACCATACTAGTGTATATGAGCGGAGGGACAATGATGGTGGATGATTGCATTTCTCGATCTGAGCATGTTGGGCATTGCAGGAATGAAGTCCGGATGGCAGAGTCACAATTACTGTGATCGATGTGGGAAGAGCCAGCTTCCGTGACTCGTTGCATACGCAGTGGGATCAGGCCATTGCCATGAAGCTAGGCTGGGGTGGTCAGCAATACATCATCTCGACGCAAGCATCGCCTCTGGAAAGCGTGCAGTGCGACCCTTGGGCGAGTTCATCTTCTCCGCGCTGGCTTCGAAGTGGAGGATGTATGTATTCGACAGTCGTGGCGAAATCAGAAGTCAGATCTGACAGACAGTCTTGATTGCCGCCGATATCTGTTGTATCCTCCTGACGACGATCCCTTCTACCCAGCCCCGACCGGTCCTCTCAACCATATTCTCTTCAATTTGTAGCAGTGAGCTCGCTGTGTCGACTTCCCTTCGCTATCCCCCCTCGCAGTCTTGCTGGTATTCGTGCCTGATGTCGGGCTGCTTTCCTTCACGCAGAGCGTGGTACAATGCGTAGAGGATCCACGCTCCCTTCTGTAAAGCTATCTTTGAATTGAGCCACGCACTTTACCCTCATCTCGTCGGCTCTCAGAGCTTGTCTCGACTCCGTGCTCCCGTGCATGCAGTAGCGGTCAAGTTGATTGTTTTGTCTCGCTCAGGTCACGGCTGCTGCAACGGTCTTGAGACTTTGAGTTTAGGTCTCTTTGTGATCGTGACAGAATTTGGGTCCAGCTCGCTGAGAGGCCGTCTTCTCATGCAGCGATGCTGAGATGCACGCTGCCTCGCCAGCAGCGGTGTGGAGCCGGGCTTCCTGCTTCGCATTCTCTGCTGAGTCGAAAGTTGCCTTTCCCGAGCGTTGATATCTGATGGCTTTCCTCCTTGCAGAGATCATCAGATACTCCTGAACCCGAGTTCGGAGACTGCTGGCGACTGTTTTGATCGGGCTCAGAATTCCTTGCGACCTCTGTTCCATGTACCCATCGAGCATATTTCGAGCGCCTCCTCGACCTTACTGCCTCCTCTCTCCATCGTACTCACCTCATATTCCGATATCCGTCATGGCTCTATCAGCGGACAGTGTCTTACTGGTCGCATGTGTTTGCGCAAGGCTTGTCCGCTTTCCTCGAGGTCTGGGAGCGTGGCGGATGTAGCTGAAGATCGAATCGAGGTTGTTATGGAGGGCTCGGTGAAGAGAGTCTGTGGCTCATTGGCAATGCTCTGTTGGAGGTGTGGACTGAGGTTTCGGTGTTCTCCCTCCGGCGATGCAAGGGATGTCTTTATGTGCATGGCGGCAGTGATGGCGGATTCTAGGAGCCCAGAAATCGCTTTGTGACTGGCGTGGACTGCTCATGCTGCTTTCGATGGAGCCTTTCTCTTTGTGAAGAAGCAGAAAAGCTGGTTCTGCCTCAAGAGCTGGACGCGGAGGAACAGAAGATGTATTCAAGCTGGAATGTGCCTGTCTGAGCAACGTCGCCGAGGCATGTTGTGAGGAATGGAATAGAGGAAACTGCATGCCTTGGTCTTGTTCGTGCTTTCCTGGTCTATGTACGCCGTCTCAGTGTCATGACGGTCTGCTTTGGTCAATGTCCCAATTGGTCAGCGTGGTGGCGGTGCCGCCGCATCGTCGTGAGCACGCCGTCCGCCGATGTCATCAATACCCACCGCTCCTGCTGTCCTCCTCGCCTCTCGATGCTTGTCTCGATGCCCATGTCGCCGCTGGCTGGCGGTGCAGATATTTTCGTAGGCGGCCGGCACCGAATCCGTTCTCGGCTCCCGCCACCTTCATGTCCAGCTCTCAAGCTGCATTTCCGTCGGGTGTGGCAAGGTGCAAGGTCCGAGCTTTGCATGTTCTGCGGTTGGCGTGGTGAAGCTGGTGTCAGCGCTGGCCCAGCGTGCTCGCCACGGCTCTGTGCATGACATGGGAAGTTGTATGAGGGCTCACGGTCCATCATATCACCTCGCAGAAGCTCCGTCAACATGTATTGAGACGTCAATGTCACTGCGGCGGTCGTGGGAGCAGCGGAGGGCAGTTGTGAAGGGCGGGCTTGGCGTGGCTGTTTCGGCGGTCTTGCTTCCTTCCTTGAGCTTCACCCACCACTCTTCCTGCCAACACACATCCATATCATTGTGACTTCCACCACCACATCCGCCATCGCCTCATACATCATCACATGCTGATCGCGGAGCTCATGCGAGCATCATGATGCTGTCGGCATGATTGGTGGCCGGCGGGCGGCCGATGTCCACTCCTCCGCCGCTTCCTCCACCCACCACATCCTACTTCCTTCCACCACCACCCTCACCAGCGACATATGACAGCAGCGACCACATCAGGCCGCTCTCTGACCTCATGAGCTGCTTAGGTATGATTGTTGAAGCATATGCTGACCGCCGTGGCCCGTGACTGACATGGCAGGCTAGCAACACCTCCGCTTGCAGCTCCACAGCACCTGGCGACAGCGACCTCAATAGCCGCCACCACTCTCAGACAAGCGCAATTACATGCGCAATGGTCTCTTTGAGTGACTCGGCATGTTCATGTTGCCGCGCAACCTTTGCGCAGGTTGCGCCACTGCGATATGACCTCGAGGTCTTCGAGTCCTCCGAGGCCATATCACCACAGCCGTGACAGCGAGCTCTGGCAGTAATAGCGCAGAGACGCAGCCTCTATGAGAGGTCTACAAGAGCTGAAAAGCATGCCAGGTAGGCCAATGCTCTCTTCCATAGCCCTCACCGCCGCTCCACAGTCGCTGCTGCCCGCAGACCTGAAGACTGACAGCATACTTTCCAGTATATCCACTGGCGACCACCTTCCACCAGAGTGCGACCACCTCGAACCGAATGAGCCGGTCGATATGTCCCTCCCACATGAGCCTCCAGCCGATCCACGCACATCACCGTCGCCGTCGACTATCATTTGGGACCTCTCAAGATCTTGAAACCCAACCATCAGCTGTGGGAAGCAAAGAGCAAGAGCAGGCACAGTCGGCCTTCAAGATGAGAGCGTTCATTGCACAGAAAGAGCAGGAGTCAACACCACAAGCCACTCGACGCCAGCCATGGGTCACCCTTGGACCTGGGTGTAGAGTTGTCATATCGTCGCTCCTGGACCTCCAGCTCCTCCAATGCCGTACTCTCGCCGGCACAAGAGCATATATTCAAGATTTCTGCGCCTTGCAAGCCTCTCCTGCGTCGTTTCCTTTCCTTTTCGGGTGGGTCGGACTTTCTCTCTTTGCCACCTTCTCCTCAACCTCCCCATTCTCATCAATACAGCCGTGAGCCACATGGCCGGCGTGAGCGCCCGTGCATGGTCCTCGTAGACTTCCATTGGTAGACTCCTGGATCGAATGCGTGCTCACGCTTGCTCATATCCACTCCTACACCTTTGCATGCCGTGCGTCGCCTTTGCAGACTTCCTTTGGAAGACTCATGGATCGCCTGCGTCGCTGCTTCTCCTTCTCCTTCTCCCCTTTATTCACTCCTTCCGGACCTTGGCAGCTGTGAGCCACATGGCCGGCGTAAGTCCATCTGATGTCACTGCAGACTTCCCTTGGAAGACTCTTTGACGGTTGCGGTCGTCCGATGTGCTTGCTTTCTCACCACCACACCCCAGCTACCTCAACATCTTGAATTCTGCCTCGCCACCTCGCACCCTTTGCTCTCGTTCCTCTCCCTTCATCGGCCTGAGGGCGCCATCAGCCTCAGTAAGTCCGGTACTCGACCTTGCAGCCTTCTCTGGAAGACTCCTGGACTTGTATACACTCCTTCCATCGCATCTCACTGGGGCACTTTGGATACTCGACCTTGCAGACTTCTCGGGAAGACTTTTGCTCACTTGGGTACTCTCTTCCTGCCATCGTTACCACCGCGGGTGCACTGGGGCATTGCTAAGGGTGACTGTGGCTGGTCCCGATTCAGTTCGAACCACCCGTCATTCAGATTGTTTGTGACTGGCATTTGAGCGGCGTCTGTGTGGCCCCGTAGCTCCTGCTTTCGCTTTCAATTCGCTCCATCCTGGAGTTGGAATCTTCGATCACCGTCTGACAATGGTTCCGGCCCGCTGGCTTCGCTCCCAGGAGGAGTAGCCATGGCCCGTTCCTCAGCATGGTATGTCCGCTCACTACAGTCCGGCTCCGCTTGTCCTTCGTGGCAGTGGGTAACGTCCGGCATCACCCTTGCCGCAATGGGAGGAAGGACAGTCAAATGTCTCTGTAGTACTGCCCTTGGCAGTCTCAGATTTCGGGAACTTGGCTCTTCACTCCGGAAACCACGCTTGCAGCACATCTCCGTTGACTCTTGGTCGTTCTTGCAGACATCCCTTGGGTGACTCTTGATGACCTTGCAGGAAAGTCCGATGTCTCTTGTTGAGTGGTGGAT
The DNA here is from genome assembly GCA_000223825.2 of Zymoseptoria passerinii SP63. Classification (NCBI taxonomy): domain Eukaryota; kingdom Fungi; phylum Ascomycota; class Dothideomycetes; order Mycosphaerellales; family Mycosphaerellaceae; genus Zymoseptoria; species Zymoseptoria passerinii. Next base: position 19,422 of record AFIY01000417.1, read on the forward strand.
GGAGTGCACATTTGGGGTGTCGCTTGTCCGTAGCATGATTGCCAGTTTTCCTCCGCTTTGCTTCCTCTTTTCTGATTTTCTCACCCACCAGCAAGTACTCTTTTTCCTCTGTTCTGCTCTACTTCTCTACAGTCTTGATGAGCCAAGTGCCCAAGCATACGACCGCAAGTTGATCTCTTTCCTTGTTCCGGCGATGAGCAAGTCTCTGCCGATGCCGTTGCGAATCTCTCCAACGATGACCCCCTTCTTGTCTGCTCCCCATCGCCCCCATTTCCGCTGTCGAGCATGACTCCAGCGAAGAGCATTCCATTGACTCTAGTACAACGAAACCTTCACGTGACTCCCCATCGCCGCCGGAATTCACCAAGACAAGCCGGCGTGTCAAATTTTCACGCCATGATAGGTACGTCTCCTCCCCTCCCTGGGTTCAACCTCTGCTGACTTCTGCAGCTCTTGACAACCCGCATTTGGATCCATGCCGGAACCACCCCCTTCTCCGCCCCTTGGCTTGCCGGCGAGCAATCCCTTCCCTCTCCTTCCGCTGTGAGCCTCTGGGCCAGCGAGATGCTTCTGCGTCACCCTCTCTTTCTCTTGGCAATCGCCGTCCTCTATCGCCGTCAAAGACCTGCTGTTGAACATCGTTCCGGCGAAGGCCATCCCCCTCCCTTGTCCGCTGTGAGCCTCTGGGCCAGCGAAGTGCTTCTGCGACCTCTCCCCTTCCCGCTCAGGCACGATCGTACCCTGCCTTCGAAGTTTACCCTCGCCGTCCCTGCTTTGCTTCCCACCGTGAGCCTTGAGCCGGTGAAGAATCTTTGCACGCTCCGTGCCACATTGGCGGTCAAGACATCACCAAGAAAGTCCGATGCGATCGGTTGATCAGCATTCCTGGTTCGTTACCCGCCCTCCGCCCTCTTTAGCAATCGCTGATCAGGTGTAGAGACTCACAAGAAACATCTAATCGGGTCCGGGGCCGTCAAGGAAGGATCTTCGGGAGGAAGCAGCAAGACTCCAGACGAAGTGCGGTGAGTGAAAGCCTCGACGATCTTGCAATGGCCCTCTGCTGATAATTCGCAGCAAGTAGCGATCCGCATGAGTCCGGATGTTTTCAAAGGAGGATTTGGGACGCAAATGTCGGGCCACAAAGATTGGCGGAAGCAGTTGAGACATTCGATCAGGTTGGGGATTGTACGGCTTTGGGGAAAAGCGACTGAGATATGGCGAGGAGGGAGTGCGTTGTTGCCTGATTGCATTGGAGAGTGTCTTGGAGATTGGAGTTGCCCTCGCCGGGTGTCGGAAGTGTTTGACCGTTGGTGTCGTGCGGAGGAGGAACAAGTGCCGTCGGCAGAGTGGCCATGATTGAGAGACAGTTCGTCTTCGGAGCATCATCAGCAAGCGGAGATATCGAGCCAGCGTTTTGAACCCAGTCCCCTCGCCTCATCGGGAACACCCAATGCTCTGCACAGTCGCCGCTCTTGGCCCTGGACTCGCAGTACGCACAGCGCCATCCTCCGGAGTGAGGAGATCCAGATCTTGCTTCCTAGTCGAACCCATTCGTGGCCGCACCGCTCTCCGATATGACGTTCAGTGACTCCGACACCGACTTCGTCGCCCATCATCGTCCTCTGTTCATGCCAACGTGCCAAATGCAAGTCGGACTCTTTACCGCATACCGAGCTGCAATGTATCACTTCGCTGCCAATCAGAACACAATGACGCCGATGGTCCGCACTCTTCAAGTCTCCTGGCATATCGGCTTTGGGCGAGCAAGCGTGGCAGAGTGCTACTTGCTGTCTTCTGCCCTTCGACATGTTCGTGGACTGGTTCGAAAAGGCCTTCAGCCGCCCGACCTTGCCTGTTGTGGCCGGTACCCTCGCTCCATCGGCCCAAGCTGGCATACGGCACCCCAGCTGGTATGGAACCGCTGTGCGCCTTGGCCTTGCCGTATTATGCATGTTCTCCCCACACTCCATGGTAATCTCCGCACGGCGCCCTGCTTCCAATCGCTCTTCATGTCTTCGGCCGGCCTGGTAATCCTGTCCTCCGGTATGCTCGTGGCTCGCCACTTCCAGCTCTACGACCGCTTCAGTCCTGGGAGACTGGTGGCTTCCGGCTCTCCATCTCTCATTTCGCGCTGTCGAGCAGCAGCAGCGTCGATTCAGCCATGTTTCCCATTGCCGACTTCCGCGCTTGGTATGGTCTGCTGTAAATGAAGCTCATCGCTGGCTTCATCTTCCACCTTGGCCCTCCTGATTCGTGTTTGCTGCCGCTTCCATTCTGCTTTGTGGTCCTGATCGTGGTCGATTGCCTGCAAAGGGAGTTCCAGCAAACAGCTCTGATGCCATGGTCCTCGAGAGATGGTTTTGAAGATAGAGTGGCAGCGTACGCTGAAGCAAAGGCTGCAGCTCTTGACCAGCGACATGACTGACCAGGGTTCGTTCTCTGATCAGTCCCATAGCTGCCTCAAAGTACAGTCGCTCTTGCTCACGCCTCCTTGGCTATTCCGGTACGAGTATATCTCCTCGAGCAGCTGAAGCATCCATCGCTCAACTTCAAAAACCAGCGCATGAATCGAGACTGACATGTGGATCACTCGCTGTGCAGCTTCGTGATGCTATGGAGTGTATGGGACTTCCGCATCCTCTTCCAACAGCGAAAAACTCCCGTCCTCTCGTACCTCTGATGCAGCGCTCCAACCTAACTCCCGCAAGCTCTGCCTGAAATCCTCAATCTCCGGTCCCCGAATGCTCTCTTCCTCGACTAATGGTCTCCTGCGTGGGCTTACCGGTCCAGACACTCGGTCGTGCCGCTGGGCATCGAGCTCTCCATGTGGGTTCGGGGTTCCTGCGGCGCCAACATCGGTCAGAGCGGGAGTTCGAGCAGCTGGTGTTATTTGAAGTCCGTCCAGAAGTCGTAGAAGCCCGCTGAACGGCAGGTGCGAAGGGTCGCGGCTGCCGGAGTTGTCGTGATTGTGGTTCATTTCTCAGCGACTGGCAGTGACGGGATGTTCTGCATTGGTACAAGATGTTTGCCGCATGTCTGCAAAACTGCAGGGCGTGGAGGGGCTGGCAGTGCTGAGGTGAAGTCGTTTGAAGCTGAAGCGCCGGCCGGCATATGTGCAGCACGGGAACGCCACACAGGATCGGGGAATTTCAACCTCGACGCAAGACTCACACGTCCGCCCAATCACAACGGAGGTATTCTTTCCAACAACATCCAATCGGTTCCGCATTCTTCGGTCGAAGCGATGGCATGGCCATGGTCCATACAAACGAGACTACTTCACCCCTTGCCCACGGTGGCCGAACTCTTCCTCGTCCAAGATCGCAACAAATCTGGTCCATCACGACCTGGAACGACGACATGGCGCCCGATGCACGACGACCAAGCCACTCGAAGCTTCCTCCAATGGACCAATAGCCCCTGGAAAATGGAGCGAATCGAAGCATGGAATGTCTGGACAATGCATTCCTTCCCGCGACTCTGCAGAGCTATGCGCACCGGGTTGCTGGAGACGCTCGCGCCATACAACGATGAAGATCTCACTGTGTACGCGTGGTCCGAGATGAATCAAATAATGAAAAATCTCGATGAAGTGTTCTTTGGCGGCGACATCACACCCTACTGCACCTTTCAATGGCGTAAACTGCAGGGTACAGTTGATGCCGTCACATCTCACGGCATTGGGCGCATGCACATCTTCATCGACTCCGCCAAGATGCATTGCGCCATGAAGGTGGTCTGCACACTCCTTCATGAGCTTTGTCATGCTTACCTGGGTCTCTACGGCTGTCTGCAAGGCCATGCCTGTGGAGTCTGTCCCAGGCCCCTCGCACCCACCGGTCATGGCGAATGTTTTCTTACCATATCGAAGGAAGTCGAAGAGTTGGCAAGCCTTCTTCATGACGGACACCAGCTTAGCCTGGTTCGCACAATCGCCTATTTCTCGGAGCACACTTCCAACAGGATAGTCCCTTCAATGGCGGACATCAGGAGGCACTTCACCCGTCCAAACGAGCACGAAGAGGCGGTCTCCTATCGAATCGTAAAGATGCTCCAGTACGGCATGCCGCTCAACACCGGAGACCTGTATGTATCTCCTCGAAACGACCTTCCGACCAGAGTCCTGGACTCCCGGCTGCACCGCTGCAATGCCCGTGACTTGCTGGATGCCACCACCAACATTTGAGGGTGTTGGTCGGCGTTTGGGCACCAGAAGTGGCGCATAGTCAATGGCGATATAAGGTGGGAAAGTCAGCTTGGTGGGAACGTTGGGGAAATCACTCGAATTCCGTAAACTGACTGAAATGAATTTTGATACTAGCATCTTGCTTGGCTAAGCCTGCTCTCAACGCCACCCTAATTCCCTGAGTGACAGAACTCCAATTCGCTCAAATACCTCCCGATTCATCTTTTGAAATGCTAGCAGCTGGCCCGACGAATTGGTCGCTCTCGCTCATCGTTGTCCAACAATCTTTCAAACCGCTGTCTATTGTTGACCACAGCCGCAGGAGCAGCAGGCGCAATCAGATTCAGCGGTAGGTTCGCCCTTTTCAAGTCGTTCGTAGCTGGACCACGGAGTCGAGAGTTCAAAGGCGCAGCCGGAGTTGGGTTGCAGAAACTGGTCGACCAACGGCTCATGAGGGAGCCGAAAGCTTTCGGGTAAGAAAAATGCTCGAATATCGCACAGAAGGTGGGAGTCTTGTGCTCCTCATCATACTGGTTCATGAAGGCCACTTCGCGACCCAAATCAATCCCTTCTCCATGCAATGTACTCGCCAGCTTCTCGACGTGGTAAGATAGTTTGAAGAAACAGCTTGGATGCTTGGGCATGCTGCGGAACTCGTCATCCTCAGCCTTGGAGCATGATGATAGGCAGAGACTTCCACTTCGACAGCCGTGGAGAAGAGTGCTGAGCAGGTCCATGACATTCTCGTGTAGCACAAGATTGACATCAATTCTGATGCTAGTAGGTCCGACCGCAGAGGTAAGGCCGAAGTATTCAGGGCATTCAGCCCATTCAATCTTGCAGTACTGGGACACTCGTCGATTGAAGAAGATCTCGTCCAAGCATTGCAGTATCTGTTCCATGACAGAACGATGGCCGTCATTCTTTTCGTTGAGGGCCTTCATCGTACCGTCTTGCGATGCTTTGCTGAGAACCGGCAGGTAATTGTCCTTTCAGAGATTCCAAGCTTCCGCCCGCTCTTCCGTCCAAGCACCATTCATCCATTCGATGTCCATTGTGGTGACTTCGTCGTTGTGCATCAGGCTGAACGTTTCTCCAGTCTTGCTCTCGTGCGAGTCCTTGAACTCCGTTTGATTTGACAGTGGATCCAGCTCCTGTCTCTTTCTGGCCGGCGGCCACGCTGCTCGCATAGCGTCTCGCTGAATGTCTGCTTCATGTGCATCGAACATCACCCCGATATTTGTAGTTGAATTTGAACCCCTCGGCAGCTGACGTGGGCAGTGGTGAGGCTTAGGGCGGCTGAGCAAGAAACGAAGTGTCAATGATAAATGTGTGCTATGATAAGGGAGTAACATCGGTTGTGTTGTCCGCCCAGAAGGTTGCCGGAACAAGGAAGATGCACCTCGAACAGGCCTGACCTCAGACTCTAGACGGCCGAAGTCTACATCCACGTGAAGTACAGCCTTACTTGACGTGTGTCCCAAAAGAGCAAACAGAGTACCCATCGCTTTGTTGTCGTGGGCAGTGCAATATCGACTAGACAGCATCAAGTTTGCCATGTTCAAGCGACATGCACTTCCAACCAACATGTATGGCTACACAGTCAGGCCAATTGAGGAACACTGCCCTGAAAGCATCAACCCTGGGACGGAGTACTACTCTAGGACAACAACTCGTGACACAAACTCGGTCTAGGGCTGCATCGTCTTTTGGGAACTTCTCGAGACCTTCTCGTCTTCGTAGCGCTGACACGTAATGAGGCACGTAAAGGCCGAACATTTGCTTCGAATTGAAATAGACGTCTTGTGTAAAGCGTACAAAACAGCTGTAGTAGCCGCGTCGTGTTCTCTCCCATTGACCGAGCATAGAGCAGCTGTCCTTGCCTGCACTGGGCCAATTATGATGCATGTCTGTTCGTGCTTCGTTGATGTCGAGAACGCCAGTCATTCCTTTGCTCCCAAAAAAGAGCTTCGCCGCCAGAGCGTATATACACTGCCATTATGGTCCCCACTGTCGTCCGGGAATGTTTGTGCGCTCTCACACCCTTCTCGCTCACCCACCGCAAGTATTGAGTCCCTTCACTTCAGTGCTTCAGTAGTCTCAGATGGCTCGTCAGGGCGCTTGAGTGGCATGTTAGCCTTACGTGCGTCATCGCTGGAACAGATTTCCACGCTGCGATCAGGGAATCACCGGCGGGTACTTCTTACGCAGATAGTCCCACCAGTAATCCAATGCGACATCGAACGCTGAACGACGAGGGAAGTGCTCGCCGATGTGGTCGAAGGTGTTCAAAAACCTGAAACCTC